>RAKG01000096.1:0-144486 GCA_009802275.1 Neurospora sp. CHS-2018a
AAAAAATTAAAAAACCCTTAAAACATATAAATAAAAGAAATAAATTAAAAAGAATTAAAAAAAAATTAAATAATAAATTTAAAAAATTTATAWAAAGAGATTAAAAGTAAAAAAAAMTTAAGAAAAATAATTAGASGAAAATTGAAATTAAAGAATATAAAATATTTAAAAAGATATTTTTTTTCTTTTTAAATTCCCGTTTTTAAAAAAACTAAAGAACTTTAAAAGTATTTTTAAAAATATAAATTCTTAAGCGCTTTACTGTCTTCGTTGGGTAATTTAAGCTCCGCCCAAGGAAGGACTATTTTAATAAGGAATTCCTCGCTATTGTTAAAGCTTTAGAGGAATAGAAGTTAGAGTTAGAAGGAGCGTAAAAGTTAATAAAGATTATTATTAATTATAAAGGTTTAAAGTCTTTTATAATTAGTAAGTAATTAACTTTAAAATATATATAATAATTTTAATTCCTATTATATTTTAATTTTATTATTTAATACCGGCCGGGCTCCTTATAAGTCCGTCTAGATACGCTAAATTATAAATTAAAAAACGTTTTGAAGGATATAGGAAATAAGAGGCTATTAGCGCGTAATAAAGTATTATTAAATAAGAACGTTTTTATTAATAGGGTATTTATATTAGAGGAGGAGATTTCTACGTTAGGAGAAGAAATTTCTATAGTCTTCGTCGGCACTAAATATATTTATAACTTTAAAACTATAAATAAAATATTAATAAATAATTTTATTATAAATTACTATAAGAAATTAACCTTTTTATAAAATGCGTAGGCCTATATATTAAATTTAATTAGGAGCGTATAATTAAAGGAAGTAAAGGATAGTTTTAAAAAACTTTTATTCGTAGAGTATTGTATTATTTAGGGGCGGATTTACTATTATAGTTCTATCTTCTTTAATTTTAGCGATATAGATATTTACTATTAATTAATCCGCTACGCTTATAATATATTAGGTATAAAGTATTTAGGGAAGGAGAAGATATATAGTTTCTTACTATAATCTTTCTTTTAATTAAGGATATATAATATTATTAAAGTTTATTATAAGAATTGCCTAATATACGTAAAGATAAAGCTAGTACGGTATACGTTATATAAGCTATTTAAACTGTTGGCGGTACCGTTTACGCTATAGAAAGATATTTTAATCGATTACGTTATACCGTTAATATTATATAAATAGCGAGGGCAAGTATTTAAATACGTTGCTGTAGTTGTAGACCGGTTAATAAAAATATAGTATTTTATCCCTATAATCGGTTTAATAGTAGAGGAATTAATTAATCGGTTTATTGAACGGGTTTATAATATTTATAATCTACTTAATACTATTATATTAAATAAGGGTTCTTAATTTATTTTATAATTTTAAAGGGTATTATTAATAAGATTAAAGATTAAGCTAATTCCCTCTTCCGCTTTCTATCTAATTATTAACGGATAGATAGAGCGGATTAATACCGAAATAGAAAAATATTTACGAACTTTCATTAATTAAGTATAAGATAATTAAGTAAATTAATTCCCTATAGTAGAATTTACTGCTAATAATCTTATATTAAAGACGATAGGAGTATTACCCTTTTTTACTAATTATAATTTTTATTTATAAATAAGTATAGAGCTAGCTAAATTGTACCTTCTAAATATATTATAAATTTAATAGGATAAATATTTTAAGGCTTGAAAAATTATTAATCGCTTTAAAACGATCCTAAATTTCGTTATAATTAAAGTAAAAGAAGTTTAATAATAGTATAAGAATAATACTAATATAAATAAATTAAATACCCTACAATATAAAGTTAGGGATAAAATTCTACTAAATATAGAAAACCTTAAAATAGGGAGGCTATATATAAAATTAATACCGTTCTATAAAGGGCCTTTTAAAGTTATTAAAATTTATAATTATACTATTATACTTTATTTACTAATTAATATAAAGTATAATCCTACCTTCTATATTAATAAAATTAAATTTTAGATAGGAAGGATAGAAGGGAATATTAGGGCGAACTACGGGCGGATTATAAGGCGGATAAATAATAGGAAGGATTTTAAAGAATAGGAGTTCGAAATTATTAATAGTTACCGGAAGAATTTAGATAATAGATAATAGAAGTATTATATTATATAGGCGCTATTATATATATTTAATTAATAATTATATAAGAATATAGAAATATATTTGGAAAAGATTAGGAGGTTTTATAATAATAATCCGGATGCTTTAATATTATTAGCCTAAACCGCTACCGAAAAATTGAAGGATTGCGAAGCGGAGGCTAGAGTAGATTAGTAAGGCGGAGGAGCGGACTAACCGCTAGAGGTTAGGGAGAATAAATGGTATAAGGGGTAGAGGAGGTCGTTACGTAAGGTAGCGGCGGCCGTAGAAGCTTTTATAGCGTAGGCTAAGCAATTGCTAAGTATTTCTAGTATTTTATATATTATTAGTTAATTATATAGCTTCTTTTAGCCCGGGGTAATATTATAGGGTTAACTTTATAATAATTTATAGCAGCGATAGTACTAAGTCTGAGCCAGAAATCAATTTATAGCTCCGACTATTATATAAAGCTATTATAGCGTTCGTAATAGCTTTAATTATTATTGCTATACAACGGTTGTATTAATTCTATAATACTTATAAGATTGCTATAGAACTGTTAATTAGGACTAGCCTATAAAGGCTAATCCTAGAGTATACCCTTGGACCTTCCCCTTTCCTCTCCTTATATAATTATATTTGTTCTTACCTATTTTGTGCCTTTGTACTGTGATACCGTTAAGTCGAACTTTAAGAAACTTAACGTCGTTAGGAAGCCGAGCGTTAAGAACTCTAGAATTAGGAAGTTAATAAAAATAAAGATATTAGGATAATTAGAAACCTAATTCAGGCTAAGATTATCGCCCTCGTAGCCAAAACAGTCGTTAAGACTATAATTAGGGTCGCCGCGACTTCCCCCGCAACATCTTCTAATATTAAGGTATCTAATATTAAATACTTCGACCCCTCGGTAATATTAGCTAATAGGGTAATATTTAATAGTAAAATAAATAAATATACCGACGTCTACGCGTTTATAAATAGATTTAAATATTAAATTAAAAACCTTAGGGCCGATAGCGAAGCCCAAATTCGTCGAATCTAGACTTAGTACCTTCTAAAGCCTACCCTAACTTAGTATAACTATATTCTCTCTAAAACCGACTGCCTATTACTCGAAATAGCGAATATTGACGCTATCTATATAAAATTTAAGGATAGGTTCAAACCTAATTATTCGATAGTATTAGCCGAAATTAAAAAAGCTAGATTTATACTATAGGATATTTTTAGCGGGAAAGATATCTTCGCCTTCGTCTAAATTACTATCCGTAGTATTAAGGCCTATAATTTCGACTTCTAAAGTTAATTGACGGCTGTATTCGAAGCCTTCGACTTAGAAATTTAATTAAATTTAAAGAAGCCTAATAGGGACTCAACCATCGATACCTTTATAATTTAAATTAGTAAGGGAGAGAATATTATTAAAAATTAAATTTAATAGAAATTTGGATACTATAACCGTTAAAATTAGATTTAAGGATAGAAATAAGTCGGATATTAAAATAATAGTAGGTTGAATTCTTATAATTAGAACCAAGCTAGCGGAAATTAGATTCGAAGATAGGGATACCCGAATTAAGGGTATTAGAACTAGAACTAAGGTTATTAGAATTAGGGATAGTGCAACCAAATTTAATGCCTTTACTAGAATTAGTCTTTAAATTTATATTAGAACTAAATTTAAAATTTATATTAGAATTAAAATAATTAGTATAGCAATTGTAATTAGATTAGTTTAATTCTAGAGAATTATTATTTGCTAATTCCGTTTACTATTTTTAGGGCTATAAAATAGTAGTCCGTTTATTATAGCGACTATGCCGAGACGGATTTATTTTATTAAGCCCTATTTATTAAAGAGATTTAAGACTACGAATTTATAGCCTACGGTTCTATTAATAATTATAAATATACTAGGCCTTATTTTAATATTAAATTACCGGTCGACCCGTTTTACTTTAAGCCCGCCTCCGATTATTTATAAAACGAATAAAGATAGGGCGTTAATAAATTGTTCGCTAACTTTACTTTTATAATAGAAATCGAACGTTATAATACTTATTTCAAAACCTTCTACAATTATAATAAGCTTATATAATACGTTTACGCCGTATATTTCAAATATAAATAGTTAGGACGCCTCAAAAAAGGGAAGAATTAAAAATAAATAATTATACCTAATATATTTATCGATACCTTTTATAGTATAAGGATTTCGAATATCCTAAATTAGGATCAACCTTAATTAAAAGATAGGGAGCTAATAATACTAATTAAGCGGAGGGCTTAAATAGATAAAGAATAGGCATCGATAGAACCTAACTTCTAACCTCTTTAATATTTATACCTATTATTAAATTTGCCGTCGATAATAAATCGTCGATCGGTATAAATTTTGGTTTTAATTCTTATTTATATATATAATTATATATTATATTAAATTTAGAAAAATTAAAAGAAGAATTAAATATTTATAGTAATATAAAGTATAGTTCTACTTTAATTAATCGATAACCCTTAAAGAAATATTACCTAAATATTTAAATCTAATATAGGGTTACCCTATTAATAATTAAAGGTATCGGTAATAATAGATATATTATAATCGAATATATAATTTTACCTATATTCTTTAGAGGCCGATTTTTAGGATTTTAAAGCGGCTATTATTTAGTAAATTTTATACGCGAAGCGATTGTTATTAATAATTTAAAAGCGAATATCCTATTAGGAATCGATTATTTAGTTCCCGAGTAATTCGATATATATTTAACGAAGGGATTTGCCTCTATTGAGTTTTATTAAGGAATTAAAATTCTAATCGGTATCGACGTTTATAATTGTAAAATCTATACGAAAGTTACTTTTATATATTATATTATTATTTAACCTAATATAATTATTTAGGTTACTATTAATTATTATGTAACCGGCGACTAAGACTTTATTTTTATATTTAATTACTAGCTAAAATTTATAATTTTTATCTAAATAACGAATTCGGATTATTAATATATTATTGTCCGGAATAATAGTTTAAGCCCAATTTATATATATAGGAGAGTAAAAGTCGGGTATTTTATTTTTTTAAAGTAGGACTTCTATACTTATAATATTGAACCTAATATAATTAAAGAGGCTATACGAATAGTTACGAACGGTAGATTCCAATAGCCTATCTTCGAGCTTTAAGGATTTAACCCGGTAACTTAATATTAAACCGGAGTTAAAATTTACGATCGGGATTTAAAAGTTACGCGACGAATTAGTAAAATCTTTAACGAATTTAACGAAGTTTTTTAAAATAAAGGATTCGTAGATTTACCCAAGGATAAATAAATAAGAATCGAATTCAAATTTAATTAGTATTCTAATATTCCTAAATATTATAAAGTTTTTTAAATAAAGGCCGACGATAAAGACGTTATAAAAAAAACTTTACGTAAAATGTGCAAATCGGGTAAAATAATTAAAATAAAATATTAAATCCCCTTTTCCTTTCCTATATTCGTTATCTAGTAATAAATAAAAAACGGTAGGAAAGGAAGGATAGTAATAGATATTAAGGGTCTAAATAAAAACGTTCTCCCTAATTTATATCTAATAAAGTCCTAAGAAGAAGTTTTCGCTACCGTTAAAAATACGGCCTTTATTACCATTCTTAACGCAATAACCTTCTATTACTAATAGTAAATTTATTTCTAAAATCGATAAGCCTTTACTATTATAACTTTAGAAGGTTAATATATATATAATATAATTATTATAAGATTTAAGAATTTAAACGCTTACGTTTAATATTAAATAAATTTATTATTCGACGGTACTATAAGAATTAATTATTATAACGATATCGTTATTACGTCTAAAATATTAAAAGAGTACGAAATATATTTGAAGTAAGTTTTAGAGAAATTGAAGGAGCGAAATATTTCTATAAGGCTATTAAAATCCTTTTACGCCTTCCCTTCTATTATAATTTTAGGTTATATAGTCGATTCGTTTAATTTAACGATGGCGAAAGAGAAATTTAATACTATTGCGAAATTTAAATTCCTTAAAATTTTAAAGGATTTAGAGATTTTTATTAGTTAAATTAATTATTAAAGGTACTACGTCCTTAATTACAATATTATAATTGATTTATTCCAACGCTGAAAGACCGAACTTTTAAAGGTTTATTGTTAGAAAGGCCCCGAATTTAACGTCGAAAATTAAGGAAGTTAGAACCTAATAATATAAATAATACTAAATTAATTAAATTAAATAAAGCCTAATCTATTAAAACCGCCTCTTAAAAGTAAATATAGCCGAAAGGCGTAGGCCGCTACTATTTTATTCGGCTTATTATCCTGCGAAGAATTTATAATATTCGAAGCTATTAAGAAGGTACTATTAAATTTAATTAGATTTTAGTATTTTAACCTTAATCGCCTACTTTGCTTCGATTATAATACTTATATTAAAGGGATTAGAATTGAGATTTATTATATTAAAAAGGAGGCGTTAATGAAAATTAAGGACTTAGAAACTAGAAAAGTTAAAAAATACCCGCTTCGAATAGCCGTTTAATTTATTGCCTTCCTATTTCGAATATTATTATATACGGAGAAATAATATTAAATTATAGAAATAAAAGTCTTAGGGTTCGTATAGGCGATCTTAAAGGCTAGGCACTAAATTAATATAATTAAAGTAGGTATATACTACTTTATAAACTACTCTGCCGTATTAAATATAATTAGATAAGTCGATATAGTTAATTCAACGGTAGTAAGCGCCCTAAATAAATAATTAATTAAGGTAATAGAGTTTATTAATATATTTAATATATAAATCCTTTATAAGCCGGGTATTTATTATATTATCCTTAACGCTCTTTCCCGGTTCGATTCGGATAATAATGAGACGGATCCTTATAAACCAAGCGGCCTAAATGTATTACCCAACGACGTAAACGAATATTAAGTATTGGCCGTAGAATTAAATTAGAATTAGAAAAAGTAAAAGTAAGATATTAAAATAGGAGAGACTTAGATATAAGTCCGTCTATTAAGAATTAAGGTATTAGAAGACTTTATTAATAATAAGGATTTCGATAGGAAATAGATATCTATAAGCGCCGCGGTCGTAGCAATCGAGGTAAGTTTTAAGCAACAACTAATAAATAACTATATAGAGGACCCCTATTAGACGATTATTTATAAAATAATAGAGTAGAATTCGACGCTTAATTCTAAGAAAGTCTAATTACTATTTTAGATATAGGATGGCCTACTTTAGAAAGTCTAAAACGATTTATTCAAATTTATAATCCTTAAAAATAGCCTATATAATATTTTTAAAGCTCTTTATAATGGAAATTACTAAGGTTATAATAGATTTATATTAAACCTATTCAATTTCTATATAAATAAAGGTTCTAAAAGGTTAAAAGAATTCTTAAAATCGTATCCGAAATATAAAATTAATAATATTTAGAAATATAGGCCGTACGGCAACTTATAGCCGTTATTAGGACTTCTATACCCTTACTTCTTTATAATAATAAATTTTATACTAAATCTACTAACGTTACCCGAAGGATTCGACGTTTACTTTATCGTTATTTATAAATATAGTAAAGAGATTATTGTAATCCTAAAAAAATCGATATAAATTATATAATAGTAGGGTAAGGTATTAATTATAAAATTACTATTCTGGAATTAGGGACTACTATATTAAATCCTTATAAATAGGGACCCAAAATTTATTTTAGTAATATAGAAAGGGATTTAGTAATACTTTAGTACTAAACTTTTATATAGTACCGCTTATAAGCCTTTAATAAATGGGCAATTAAAACGCTTGATTTAGGTTATTAAATCCGTATTATAATACTATATTTAAGGATTAGAAAAGATTAAGCTTTAGCCCGAGATTCTACCTCGATTTAAATTCGAGTATAATAATTATAGAGTTTTGTTAATGTAGTAATTATTTAACGAAGTAGTTTATAGATTCTAATTAGCTAGTATTATTAAAATTCTATTGGAAAAACTTCCGGAGAGATTGGACTTGCCGATATCTAGAATTAAAGCCTACGACGTACTATTTATTACCGTAATAATAATAAAATATTACTTCGATAGAGTTTACGTTCTAAAGATTTTTAATATCGGCGACTGCGTCTACCTTCAATTCTATAAGGGGTATATTATTCTATAAACTGCCGTATTAGGAAGTAAATTGGGCCTAAAGTATATAAGGCCATTTAAAGTCGTTAAATAAATCGGACGAAGCGCCTATAGGTTAGACTTACTTATTAATTAGAAAATTCACCCGGTAATTAGTATCGACTATTTAGAACTAGTCGGAAAGCCTAATCCCTACGGCCGTTAATTACTAGCCCTAATTCCTATTAGAAGTATCGATTTACTAGTTAAAATTAATGCGGAAAAGAAAGAAAAGTCGGGTATTATTAAGTATTTTATCGAATACGATAGGACCGGAAGGAAATTTAACCATTAGATTATAGTAAAGGAATTAAAGCCGGATATTTTAGAGGTATAGCTAAGGTAAAAAATATAGAAATAATAGAAATATTTTAGACTATATATTTATTTAGAAATATATTTGCGAGGACGTAGCGCTTTCGATGGGGGGCATCCTATTAGGCCACTAGGCAATATATACCTGTGTAGCGCATAGGCCAGGTATAGGAGATAGCCTAGGCAGGCTAGGCAGGTATAAGTTAGACTTAGGAAGGAAGTACCTAGTAGGCGAGGTACTAGGAGGTTACATATATTTCCCTCGAATCGGCCAGGTTCCTGGCCAGACTTAGCCTAGATCATTATCAATACAGACACATTGCACTGCATACCCACATCACCCTTACACCAGGCCACTCTTCCAAACCGATACAGCACGACAACCTGCATCTCGTCGACTACAACCCTTTCGACAACAACACCAGCTACCAACGAGGACCGATCAGCGAACTTCCGCCTCTTGGCAACCATGGAGAGCATGGTTATCTGGGCGTTTGCCTGCGAGAATGAACCGCGTTCCGAAGCAGGACGTTCGAATGTCTGCCATTGGATGTGACGAAAACGTCGGCAAGACCTCCTTTTGCAGTGCCTTCTGAAGGCCCACGATAACGCACAGGTCAAACCAAGCCCGGCACCCGCCAAGTTGGAGACAAAACCACAACGCACATGATGATAGTCATCTTCTGTTAAATTAGGTACTGAACGAAGACACTTCATCGTATCATCCTTCCCTTCTTCAATTACAAACCCAACCCTGGTATACCCGTGTACCTAAAGCGGACGCCAAGTGCTGATCGACGCTAATACCTAAGTAGGCAGGCTAGGAAAGATAGCAACAACGCCTATAAAAGGCCTCCGTGTCCTTCCAAGCTGACTCAAATTTCATCGACAGCGATCCTTGGAACCCAAAGATGCCCAAGATCATAAATTTGCCCACCGAGGTCCTACGTCTCGTCGTCGTCGAGCTAAGTCTGGAACACGACCGCGACCTGGACTACAACTTTCGCGAACGCAATAAGATCCGCAGGAAACACTTGGCGCAGCTGGCAGGAACATGTCGCCGATTCTATGACATTGTCAAGCCCATCCTCTGGAGACGCCATTGGAAGGAGGCCCTGGTGTCCAGTATCAAATTCGCTCGGCACGATATCATCGACTTCCTCGCCGACAATCGGTCCACTTTGGTTTTGGAGGGTTTGGACGCGGGTGCCAATTGCTTCGATTACCACTTCAGCAACATCGACCACTCCCCTACGTACGACTACTGCGACGATGAAGACCTCGCACTCTCCGAGAAAAAGAACGGCAACAAAAAGCCCGTGTATCCCGCCATAATCGTGGCCGCCATGCACGCCTATCCCAACCAGGACACTGCGGCCACAGCCATACACCTGATCACCAAGGGTCAGGCAAACCCCTACGTCCCTTCGCGAAACTGTTGCAAGTGCCTGTCCCCGCCCGCTCGTCGTATCAATGGTTCCTCCGGCTGGCAATCCATGTTGCATACCATTCTCTGTCCAGAGAGTAGCTCCATGGAATACGCTGCCTTCATGGGGAGGTATGGGATTGTGCATTACATGCTTCGCGACATTCAAGACTTTGATCTCACGCAGGCCTACTGGGGACCGTGTCTGCTGTCCCAGCTTATCCGTCGGAGCACTCCTCTTAACGGGGCACGTGAGCACCTGTCAGATATTATCGACCTGCTGGTCACAAGGTACGGGCTGGATGTCAATGGGGGTCCCTCTTCCGAAGGCGGGATTACTTCCAGGCCACTTCATATTGCCATCTGGAACGAACTTCTGCACAACTTCAGCTATAGCCATAGCTATTACGACAAGGGCTATAATCTCGACACAATCTCTCATCTCTTCCGCCTTGGAGCAGACCCATCTCTTGCTGCTCCAAATCCCGGGCCCGATCGTCGCCATCCTCCCGGATCAACGTTACGGCCAGTCACTGCAATGGGTGCCTTTCTGTTAGTCTGGACCGAGCGGCGAATCAACCCGAAGCATGAACCTTGGAATTGGCGGCCAATGGCAGACCTTCTCGTATCCAACGGAGCCAGATGTCACTTTGATGGGAACTGGGAAAGCCCCGGACTTTTTGATTTCGAGTACTTTATGGACGCACTAGATATTGCCTGCAACGAGCGTGATGCGGATATGCTGAGACTCTTGGTTGATGACCTTGCGCCCACTCTTCAGGAAGAAGGATTGTTCACACCGCAGCTATGGGAGCAGTACCCGGGCAGGCTTGAGGTTAGTGTTAGTTCTCGCTTTCATCGGCATGGTCATGAGAGCGTAGTTCCAGCTGAGTGGTGGACGACGCGAGGAGTCGAGGTGAACTGGTCCACATACTTTGCTGAACGCTCGAGGAATTGGGTCATGTGGCAAGTGTATCTAGCAGGCCGTGAAATTGTTCGCATGCGTGGTGGAAGGCGGGCACGGCCGGTACAACCGGTACGGATGAGATTCCAGGAATGGGTGGAAGGCATTTCTCTTCTTGCAAAGCTGCCATTTTCAGCGGATGACGCGTAAAAGCTCTTTCTGCTGATAACGCGTCGAGCGGTCGTAAAGATAGACCGAATACGGAGAGTCCAATACCGCTCGTTGTGGTTGGGAAAGGCCGTTACAAAACTGTAATAGGGATTATAATAATTTAGAAATACATCTGCCAGAGCCAAGTAGGGATTCTTCTATTTAAGCACTGCCCAGAGGTTGTTGGGTTCAAAGGCATAATAAAAACGCTTGGATGCGTAATCGAGTATACCCAAGGTGTGATGTACTCAGTACTGACCGTAACTTGTTCGGTTTATTCTTACGACCATTCGGAGGAGTTTGATGACTTTGGGATATGAGTGAATAGGGGGTGAGGGTTAGCGTCGGGCTCAGGGGTAGTATGTCATTTGCTATCAAAACCTGCCTCTACCGTCTATCAAGACGCCCCAGGTAACCGCCGGAGGGACAGGCAGAACTTCCGGCTGTATTAAATGTACCGTGATCGCCTCATGGAGGCACCAATCTTCACTCGTCCGAGTCAATGTTCACTGCATGATGGCAAGAAAGCTCTACACTAGACTAGCGTCTGGGCACCTAAAGCCACATCTCAGAGACAAAGCCAAAGAAGGCAGGAACAATGGTGTTGTTCCAACTTTCCTCTTTCACTTCAACCTCAGCCACTCAGCCACTTACGTTCCCAGAGCTCCAAAGCTCTAACGAACCAGATTGTGAACAAAGGTTCTTCTCGGAAGACGCTGGAATGACAACAAGAGCAACGCCATTGTGTTCTGAACTGGAGTTTTCCAAGGACGTAGCCTCAGCCTAGTATAAAGCTGTCATCGCCCTGCAATTGTCTTTGGTGTAACCTCTCCCTATCTCACCATCCAAACTAACTCACCTTTCAACTCAACAGCGGCTTAGGGACTCGGGGTAGGTAAGTAACGAGAAGCGCGTGCCATACAGTCCTTTCTGGACATCATACCAAAGCTCCTGTCAGGTACAGGCAAAGCAAGCAAGTACAGGTACTTCTAGCAGTTCACTCTCTCAGGCACGCCTTCATCGTTACTACCCGAACGACCTTAAAACCCCACCTTCCTTAATTCTCACCCAAATTCCCAACCAAAATGCTCCATTCGCTCTTTCCTTCCCGTTCTCCTTCACGTTCTCCTTCCCCTGTTCCTACCCCCTCCTCCACAAGCTCCACAAGCTCCACCTCAAGGTCTCCGTCCCCCTTTCCTCCTTCTCTTTCCGCTTCTCTCTCAAAACCCCTCCCGCCTCTCCCTGCTCCCGCTCCCACTCCCGCTTCCGTCCCCGGCCCCGAAGAGACCAAATCCAAACCCCAACCCATACCCAAAAACAAAATCAGCACCCACCGCCTCCACCAACTAACCACTCTCCTCACCGTCCTCAACCTAACCAAGCTCTCTCTCCAGATGGAACAAGATGCAATGGTGAGTATTCTTCACGCAGCCACACGCACAACCACAGCCACGGCTGCTGCAAACTTACGTACCCCCCCCTCACCAGAAGACTCGCAGGACATCGATCTCCTAGCTTTGGCTGCCAACGCCTGTAGAGCGAGGAGGTACTATCGAGCTGAGGAGCCGACTACGAGTTCAGTTGGGGTTAGTCATTGGCAGGGGGTGGTGGTGGATGAGTTGGGGAGGGCGATTGGGAGGTTGGAAGCGGAGGTGGAGGGGTTGGAGAGGGAGAGGAGGGTTTTGGAGGAGAGTTGGTAAATAAGGTAGGGAAGCTGGGAAGCTGGGAAGGTAGGTGGTGGTGAGTGGGTTGGGGGTGGTGGTGATGGTGATGTTGACGGTAGGTAATGAGGAAGTAGAGATAGAGGAGGAGAGGCAGGCAGGCAAGTGGTGAGGATAGTTTAGTAATCATGCATGAGGTACGGTATAGATAGACATTGAAAGAAGAATAGATTGCGAGTTTCTTTTTTTTTCTCACAGTAGGTTATTCCCCTGTGTGATACGAAAGTTGTGATCTGCATTGCCAGCATATGGACAACTAGCCATGCTGTGTTGAACGTCGCTCAGAACACAAACAGCGGAAAACAAAGCGAAAGAAAGGAGATTGAAGCAATCGAAACCAGCTGTTATACCTTTCTCTAACCTCCAAACTTCCCCGAGCCCATCATCACTTGTTCCTCATATACCCCGCATCCCCCCTACCGCGCTCAGTGTTTGGATGCCATCTATCGTCGCATAACTACTCCCCGAGCCCATGTTGTAGTCTCCTACAGTTACGCCGAGACCCACGAGCTGATGATACATATCCAAAGGGCACACATTTTCCGCCCCATATTTCACCCTTTCTGCCGCGACGATGCTTGCGTCTGACGGCCGCACGGCGGCCCTGTTTGGGTCGTATCTGCCATCACGCGTGAACAAGTATGAAGGAAGGGCAACTTCAAGGCATTTGCCCCTCGGTTCTTGTTCGCCCCCTGCTTCTGGTGTGGGCGGCATCTCGCGGTAGAACACCGCTTTTTGCCCTAAACTTGTATGGAACTGACCCATGAACATTAGCATACCATCTTGTACTGACTTCGGAATGACAGAGATATTGGACTTTGCTTACCTCGATATGGAAGAACGAGGAGTAATCGACAGTGCTTCACACAAATCAAATCTTAACAACGCAAAGCAAATCTGCCCTCTGGTTAATAAATCAAATACGGGTAAAAAGGTAGTCAAATTAACGCAAATATAATACCATATTTGATTTGTTAGATTTGTTTCGTTAGTAATATAAGATTTTTGTAGCATATACCTCTCCGATGCGTGTAGTGTGACTTTTGCTGCGGAAGTTCGGGTGTAAATATAGGCGCATCGATAAAGAAAATGTCGTATTTTGGCCGGGAAATGAAGGATTATAGTAATTTTTAGTGCTTTTGATATGGGATCTTGGTGTTTTTGAGCGTCTCATCTCCTCCCCTTACCTCTCATTGCCGGGTCAAATCTAACAAAGCAAATCAAATATCACTGTAAACAAAGCAAATCCGACCTCAAAATCTTGCAAATAAATCAAATCAGACCCCAGATTTGATTTGATTTGATTTGTGTGAAGCACTGGTAATCGATGACCCTCCTGGGCGGCAGACCCTGAAACAAGAACCCCTCTTGACGTACGGTTCCTACCGGCCTCAGGACATGTACCCGTGTGATCTCTTCTCCTTCGGCCAGTTTGAGTGACTGCCGCCTTGTCGCGCCCGGGAGGAGGAGGCTCATCGATCCTACCTGTCTCCGAATCTTCCCGCCCCCATATTCGAAGATGAGCGCGGACATTCTTGCCACAGCAGGATCGGCAGGCTGCCCCCACACAACATGGATTGCCGAAAGATTATAACATGTCCCTGTCTGCCAGTCTTGCGCCTCCTGCCAAAAGATGTGCTCTGTCCGATCGGGATTGCGGAGGCCTGAAAGATATCGGTGCTTCTGCCTGTAGAGCGGGGTGAAGTAATCGTTGTGGAAGGTATATTTCCAATACAGACCCGCCTATTTGCATCTGTCTGTCAGCCAGTGTGTTTGAGGTTAGTACCTACTCATGTTGCTTTGAGTAGTCATGACCTACAAATTCTTCGAAGGCGTTCTCCCGGAAGTGAACCTTTTCATACCCGAGTCTCTCCGGGTCGTCTGGAGGGATCTCAAAGACCTTCCCGGAACCCGTCTCAATCTTCAAGCCAGTGTATAGTTGATCAGTGCGGAAGCGGTGGGAAAAGGGATCAACCCATGGATCTCCTCCGCTCGCCGCTCCCACCAAGGTGCGATCCCGATCGAAAAGTCTCCACGTGGTAATTCCAACGACCCGCCCACCAGATTCCTCCTGTTCAATATTAAAACTCGCAACTTCATTCAGCCATTGTCCCAAGTACACACAAGACTCATCCGTGTCGCTAAACTCGAAGCAGAGACCTGAAATCGTGTGAGGCTGTCGGGGTCCAGAAACTGAGCCACATGAGACGCGGATCCGGCGGATATTGTAAAGCCGGCGAACTCCGCTACTATAGCCGAAGCCCAATTTTCCAACGGCGGCGTTCTTCTGGTCGTAAAATTTGTATACTGGCGGTGGTGACAGAAGCCAATGGCTTGCTGCCGCGTCCCAAACCGCAGACTGTCGGGCAACTTGCACGGTCTCGATAGCACACCGGAGCCCAAGGGCTTGTACAGAACCTGAGGGTTGCTTCAAGAGTGTTAGCATTAGTTCAGACATCGATATCTGCCTGATTCGTAGACGTACGTGTGTGTTTGCATACAAGCCGATGATCGTTGATCCAACGGGTGGGTGAAGCATGCTCAGTTCAGGGCTGACTGTAGGCGTTGTGAAGGTATTTAGGAACCCCTCCGCTTCATGCTTGAAGTGGACACATCTTCCATAATTTGTGGTAATCTATTGGGTTTGTTAGCTGCTGAGGGAAACCATAAACGGAACAACACACAAAAGTCACAAACCTTTATAGCGTACAGCTTGTACCTTTGCGACACCAAGCCGAATAGCTCTATGTGGTCGATTACTTCGCCCCCTTTACCGTTGATGGCAAATGATGATTGAAGGCATTGACGGAACGCAATTGGAAATGAATCATACTCCTTTCGTGTTCCGTAGAATGCCTCAGCCGGCTCATCATCGTAGTAGAAGCCGAAGCCTTTGAACGATCCATACGCCGAGTAAGGATCTGTGTAAGCGACTATTATGTTAAGTGTCTTCAGTCTCTCCCCTCTTTCCCCGCCAAAGGGGATGTTAAGGACAAAGTCTGAGCCTTGATCTTCTCGCACAGCAACTGAGCCGTGGATGCCTGGCTTCGTCCTGGGAGTGATGATATCTTGTTCGTTTTGAGGGATAGACGGACTCCACAGCACAGCCTGTGAACGTGGCTGCGTGGCCTTCTTCACGAAGGGACCAGTGGAGATCTCCTCTTGCTCCTTGCAGACCGATGACTGGCACTCAAGCAGCTGAAGAGAGACAATTCTGCAGGCAGCCTGTAGTGGTCAAAGTTAGTCCGTGGCGCCAAAAGATATGTAGGGACGATAAAGTACTTACATCAAGCCCAGCAATGATGCCCGTTGGAAGGCCTCCACCAGTAGGGGTAAGGTCTGCAAGACCCAAGCCACTTGTGCTTGTATCCAGATTACCCACAGTGAAAGGGTGAAGCACGGGGGCACACTCAAGGTTAGAAGCAGACCGAACTAGAAGACCCAAGCCAACCACACCATTAGCAAGACATGCCACACGGAAGCCAGCCAACTCATCATCAGCTTTCAGGGCGACGATAGTTTCAGTTTCTTGGATAATGACGCCCACTCTACAAACCTGATCAGACCTGGCAGACAGAACCCTGATGCCACAGACATAGGGACGTTGGTCAACTCTCAGAAACGATACACCGACGCACATGGGCGCCTGTAGTGAAGGGTCTGGGAATATGACAGCTTGCCTAGCAAATATCGTTGTGCCAACGCTACGTTGCAATGCCTTGGTAACAGGGCCACCGCGGAGAGGCAGGGGACAGACCAATCTCCCGGCTACGTGGCCCTCGGGAATGTGTACGAATGTACCACTGTCACCGTCCGTTGACGACCAGATGTGCTCAATCGCCAGAGTAATGCAACGGGACATATCTCGCAGCATGCGCCAAATCCGGCGTCTGTTTCTCATGTTCATGACTTCAGTCACCTTGCTCAACTCGAGCCTGAGTGTGGAATGCAGTTGGCGATAGTCTGTAGGTGGCTTGGTGTCGGGAAAGGGACGGCCAGGGTAGAAGAAGCCCATGTCGTTTTCACACTCGAAGCGACTGGCCCAGAAGGACCTGGGAAGCTGCAAAGGGCTCGAGACGCTCGCAACAGACCTAGATGCTAGGCGAAGGTTGCAGACGTCGGGGGAAGGGAGAAGATTCAGAATCTGGTGAATCAACTCTTCGGGGAGTGTGGAAAAGGGAGCATCTGTTGAAGATGCCGAGTGAAAGTTGGGGTTGATGGTGTAAAGGTGATGGTTATGCTGATGGTCAGCCACCACTTGTGGTGAGCCATCCAGTGTTGGTAGGTCAGAGGGATCTGCCATCATGATGGCCCGGTCAGTGGGGGCGTAGTCCCGGGGCAGAACGAGATCGGCAGCGCGGTAAAGGGGAAGATCATGCGGAACCACCACCTGGTTGAGCTTGGTGAGTGGCATACACGAGAGATATCTGAACAGAGCCTCGGCGACAAGTCCAACCTGCTCTTGTGTGACAGAGTCTGGAAGACCAGGCAGAATGCCGGCCAAGAACAGCTGCCAGCAAGCATCGTGGAAGACGAAAGTGAGGTACTTGGGGCGGTTAGCCTGACCGTTGCCAGACTGGCCCAAGATGGCATCATTCCGAGCCCCCAGATTGAGGAGTCCTGTGTCTGACCTGTACGGAACATCAGGATTGTGACTAGCCTGGAGCACTCCCCAACGGGTCAAATAGCCAACACCAGTGAGAAAGGGAGAGGAGGTGTCTCTGACTGCCCTCACTGCCCTGGTCTCTTGATTCCATTCCAGCCTGGGAATTGGCCCGTCGTCATTGTTGAGGTCTTGCTCGACTGGTGGGATGATGGCCTGGCAGAGATTGCATACGAGCCTGAACCTTGTCCCCGCCATGGTCGTTGGATGTGAGTTGTAGGTGAAAAGGATAAAGGAAAAGACAAAGAGCTGAGAGGATGAAAGACGAAGAATGAGAAGAAAGTGAAGAGCTCCACGTTATAAAGCACCATGTGGGAAGGTACCTCCAGTCGAGGCGCTGTTGCCTAGAATTGGTACCTGTTGTGTTAGTGGAGTCATGGGAAGGAGTCATCGCGGGTTGTAACACTGGAACTGCAACTTCCCCTAGCGTATAGAGTGGAACATATCACAAGCAATTTTGCATGTTAAAACCTGAGTTACGAATGGCCATCTGCTTCTTGAGTCGAGTAAATACCAAATGGTTTGAAGTCGTTGCCAGGAATAAAACATCAACATAGGTAGCTGCCCCTGTTGTTAGGTTAGAGATCAGTCCGTCTCCACAGCGGACAGCGGGGCACGCAATCTGTGCACATGACACCACCCGGACCTGCAGCCGTGGCGGGGCCCCGGGAGCTGTCATCTCCGCTGCGGGGTCTGCTGAACGGCGGCCCGCTATGGGGAGTGGCTAGAACGGGATGAACGTTTATCAACAAAAACGGCACCTTCCTGTACTCGTCTGGCCTCGAAGCGGCACGGACTATCAGTTAAAATTAATAGTCTGGGGGCTTAATTAGTAAAACCGGGTCGATTAGCAACAAAATCTTGGTACTTTACCCCACTGCAAAATCGCTAGCAAATGGATATAGACCGGTTTATTTGAATATTACTAAATACAATGAAGCTATTCGCACATTAATTTCTTACCCTACAATACGTGCATCTAAAATGTAATTGCGCTAGATTATTCGTCTTTTAATTCTCTATCTAACTATTATTTTATCTTTTTTATATCTTTTAATTTAGTAGTATAAATGAAATTGCAATATAACTTTTGCGTTTTTAAATATTCTAATATATCTACTTAAGGTTTGTACTTATACTGGATTATTGAATATTATATATATATATACTAGCCTAACTTAGCTTAATTAGCCTAATTGCGTTACGCTTTTTTATATCTATCCTTCTTTCTTTATACTAATAATTATATCGACGATAGCGAGCTTACAATACCTCCGAAGAAGATAAGACGTAAATTATATAAAGAAGGTATTCCTAAAGTAATTATAGATATAGTAGTGGACGCCGCCGCTAATACTTTCCTTTATAGCGGATTTAAAAGTATTAGAGTAGTTTTAAGGGTATTTAATATATTATATTTTATACTATAGGGTCGTATTAACAGCGCGTAATTACAGTCTTATAATAGCGGTTATAATAAGAAATTAACGGACGAAGAGGATTTTACTATACTAGCTTAGGCTAATATTCGTATATCTATTAGTTAATTAATAGTAATTGTATTTAAATAATATTAATTATAATTAATTTAATTTTATATAGGGATGGAGATTACGACTTATAAGTTATAATAAATAATTTAATAGATTTTACAAGTAAATAGTAAATCCGACGATATTAGCCGCTAATAGGTATAGGAGTATATAGCCTATAATAATAATTTTAAAATTATACGAACTAAATTACTTTTATAGGTTAGAAAAGTAGTATAGTTTCGAGAGTTTATAGAGGGTATATTCGAATAGTATTGGGAGGTTATTGAGGAGTATAAGATTATTATAGATAATTAATAGAATGTAGATAAGTTTAGTTATTGAATTGGTTATTTTACGAAAAGTTATATAGTTTGGACTTATATTGAAGTCCCTTCTATTTAAATACTTAACCTAAATGCTAGAAAGCTAGTAATTATTATAGAATCTATATTAGTAAAAGGATTAATTATTCTAATTTTTATTATCCTCCTAAGCGTTTAGCTTAGCGAGAACTATTTTAATAACCGATTTTACAATGATATTGTTTTCGCCGCCTTATTAAAAGGGTATATTGATAACTAGCTTGCCGTATATTAATTTAATTATTAGAACTAATATACTAAACCCTTTAATAGAGAAGAGAAGTAGTTACTTATATTGGATAACTACAGTAGCTATTATACTATCGAATTTTACGAATATTATTATAAGAATAACGTTATCTTTTTCTTATTCCCCCCTTATTTAATATATTTCTTTTAATTATTAGATGTGGGTATTTTTCAGATTTGTAAGGATTATTATTAGAAGGATATATTTAAGCGAATTATATATAGTATTGTTAAGTATATTAAATTTATATTTTTCGATGGTTTAAACGATATAAGAAATTAAGTATTTAAATTGTCTAATATTAAGTTTATTTAGGAGTAAACTGGTCTTTATCCTATTAATTTAGAAGTAGTACTATTAAAACTGTCACGGGTCTACTGGGTGTGCACGGCAGTAGGGGTGGAACAGAGCTTGAGATTATTAACAAGGAGGAAAAGGTCTACAGGCCTAAATAGGTCTGTAAAGACATAGTTAAATACTGGGCACGAATAGACAAGTAGCCTAAGTAGCACTAACCAACCAGAAAGCATGCCTAGCCTACAAGCCTAGCCTACAACCGGGCACTATATTTCTAAGCGCTAGCCCATTATATTACCCCCCTACTCCCTCTCCCACACGCACAAAGGCAAAAATTATCATATCGAATAAAAATCCCTAGAAACGTCAAACAAGCGGCCTCCCATCTATACCGTAGAGATGTTTTTAAATACTCCCAAACCGAATACTTATATAAATGACTAGAAAGTGAACAAATAAAACAACCAACTATCTATAGCCCCGTTATAAACACCAAGCCCTCGGGAACTATAATATCGCAATACTTTACTTATACGCGTACGTCTACGCCAGACACCCGTCGGCTCTGCGCGCTTCCTAAATCTATATGACCCAGCCCATCTATCCGTACAAATCCTCACCCTATATTACTATTAATTCCTTATAAACCAAAGCGCTACAACCAACTACCGTCCCAAATTCCGGATCCATAGTACGTCTGCAGCTTCTCCACCGTTATAACATAGCAATGAAGCCTCAGTATAAGTCTTAATATAGTTGTCAACGGCTTGTGCCTACTAGGAAGGCCACAACGCCATCTCCCCTTACGGTAACTACCAACCACTATATATAGCTACAGCCCATCACAGCCTAATATCGCTATAAATAGAGACTATCACCTAGATTAGAATTATTAGGGAGCTAAAGGTATCAACCCCTCCAATCTAAATACGGTATTTCCAAGCCAATTCTTAATATCTCTAAGTTTATAGAGAATAGTTTAGGAAACTAACTCCTATAACTCAATTATCATTATTGTAAATCTCGTTATTATTAGAGTCCCTAACCGGTTCGAAGGCAATACTCTATAGCCGTACAGCGGCTTTACCCTTATTCTTATTATTAGGACAATCTTTGGCCTAGTACTATTAGGAACTATAGCCTATATAGCGGTTCTCCTTCTTCTACTATTGTCGTTATTTAAGGGTAATAGCTTTTAACGGGCTACTACCCCTTCTTCGTTATATTTTAGTAGTACCAATCTATATAAGGTCCCCGGCATCTATAGCCCTAGAGGAAAGGTAATTATTTCCATTAAGGCGGCGCAGAAAATCTAGAAGCTTAGCCTAAGTATTTAGGGCCTTTGGCCGTTCCCGAATGCGGTCTTTCCACTCCTTATTAATATTGCTCTTTAGAATGGCGATTTTGGCATTATTAGGCCACGTAGAGGTACCGGCTCTGTAGAGAACGTTTTCGAATCGAAGGAGGAATTTCGTTATCGATTCTTTGGCGGTCTAGAAAGTATTAAAGAATTCTTAGCTAACTCGTTTATCTATAGCCGGGTCGCCGTACGCGAGGCGAATTTTCTAAAGGAAGCGGTCGGGAGAGCGGTTGGAAGGTTGCTTAACGAATAGGAGTAGTTTAACTTTAATAGAGGGTAAAAGGCTAGAGTAGAAGTAGTAAAATTAGGCCTCCAGATTACTAATAGCGCGACCGTTTATATATAGCTTTATTTTAACGCTATAGATCTAAGCGTCAACTTCTTAAGTAATCCTTATAAATTTATCGAAATAGGGAAGGACTGGCTTTAGGGCTATAGGCGTTACAATCGTCGTCGATTAGGAAGCCTTAAGTTCGGCTATTTTACTAAATAGGGTTTAGATAGAAACAGCGAACTACTTTTGCCGTTAGTTAGCGGCTTGGGCCTAGGGGATAGACATAGTTGTAAAGGAAAAAGAAGTCGTATAGAGACGGTCGAAGGTAGGGCTTTCGGGTAGATGTACAGGTCTGAAAATAATTGAAGAGAGGGTCAATAATATGTTACGGGTCTATTGGGTGTGTACGGCAGTAGGGGTGGAATAGAGCTTAAGATTGTTGACAAGGAGGAAAAGGTCTGCAGGCTTGAATAGGTCTGTAGAGACATAGCTAAATACTGGGTACGAATGGACAGGTGGCCTGAGTAGCACTAGCTAACCAGAGAATATGCCTGGCCTGCAAGCCTGGCCTGCAGCCGGGCACCATATCTCTGGGCGCCAGCCCATTACAAAAACTAGTAAATCCCCTTACTTTAGTAATTAATTTAATTATTATATTAAAGAAGAGAAGCTATATTTTTCTTAATAAAGATTACAATAATAAGGGTAATAATAATTAGCGAGAGTATAAGTCTATTAAAGATAATCGATTCTTTTTTATAATAAAGAAGAAGAAGATATTTTCTATCTTGAAGTACCCCTCAATTTACGATATAATGGTCCTATTATACGAAAATTATGGTCTTTTAATACCCCCTAAGAAGCTAATTATTAAAGAGGATTGGGCTAACGTTATTACTCCTCCTCTTACTTTATTTGTTATTAGAGGTTATTTTATATACGTTAGCGAGGGTGTTAAATATATTAATTTTAATAAAACCTCCTTTAATTTAATAATTAAATATATTATACTTAAGCGAAATAAGGTATAATTTGGTTTCTCTTTGATAGCGGTATCTAATATTGAAATTAATAGAAGAAAGAGGAGGAGAGAGGTTGAAGAGATAGTTAGAAGGAACGCCTATATTAATAGATTAGTAATAAGAGTTAGATTAGTTATTATTAGTAATATTCGTTTACGTTTTGTAGTAGATAATATTGGTTGTATCCCTATGTAAGAGAAGGAGAAAGAGCGTATTAGAAAGAGGGATTTAGGAGTTAAAAGAGTTGCTCTACGTAAGTAGATCTCTAATTTTAAGAAAGAGTGTGAAGAATAGGTAAAGATTATTAGAATACGGTTAAAGATAGAGGGTAAAAAGCGAGTTAAATAGATTGCAGTTGTAAAGTTATTACTAGAATTATTGAAGGATAAGGATTACTTTTTTGTTTAGTATTGAGAAATTAGGAGATTACAATAGAAATAGTTTAATAATAAAAAGAGTAAAGTATTTATAATATTTATAATATAAATTAATTGTATTGTTAATAATATAAGGCTTCTTTATAATTAGCTACCTAATGGTAGTTTATTACCTTTATAGATTTATAATATAGAGAGGGAGGTACTGGTAGAGGAGGTGTTTGTTGCGTTTACTTTTAGCGCTGATTTAATTAGCTAAGTTATTAAAGTCGAGGATGAGGATGGGAGTTTTATTATTATTGATGAAGATAATAACGAGGTTAATAACGAGATTGATAATAAGATTGATAACGAGATCGATAACGAGGTTGATAACGGGGTTGACGATGACGATGGTTGGATATGGAATGAGGAGGAGTAGAGGTGGGAGGATGGTAATGACGATAAGGAAGATGATTACGAGTAAATACTATGCAATAATGTGGTGATGTTGTAAATATGGCTAGATTAGAAAAATAGGGGGTCTTGATTTGTATGCACATATGTAAAAAAACGGTGGTACTTCAATTTGCTAGCAAATTGGGTGGTGGGCCATATACCTAAAATTTCGTTGCTAATCGACCCGGTTTTGCTAATTAAGCCACCTGACTATTGGTTTCATACCAATAGTCAGCGGCGTTTCGAGCCCTGACGAGTAGCCTCAACATGGTCGGAAATTGGATCCAAATGAAATGGCTGGAGTGCATGAAAGCTTTTCAAGATTTTGTGTTAATCAAAGTTAGTAGCGGGTAGGTTTATATCCGTGAGCCTGTCAGGTTATGTCAGCCCCCTCGTTGTTTCACGGTCAGGTTTAAGAACAAGAAGAAGAAGAAGAGGTTAGGAAAGAGACAAAGAAAAGACATACCCAGGCCACATTCTCGGTCCGGGGACGATGTATTCCTGTTCGGTTGGTGTTTGTGTGTCAGCTTCACCAACGGTTACGTTAACATCAGCTCATGGGATCACCACTCACCGTCCTATTCGCATTCTCCTCCGAGTACACGTCAATGAAGATATCCGCATCTATCCCACACCGTTAGTCAACTTTCCTCTCATCCCTTTTCCCCACGCCGCCTCTTTTCCCCAGCCTCCAACAATCTCCCACAAACAACCGAAAAAACTCACCATCCTCCCTATAAGCCCCCGGAAACCTAACCCAGTATTCCTCCGGCGGCAATACTCCCTCCTCTTTTCCCTCCCCCTTCTCCCCCTCTCCATCTCCCTCTCCTTCTTCCTCTCCCTCCCCCTCCTTCCCCTTCGCCCCCTTGCTCCCCTTCCCCCCCTCCCCAGTCCCTTCTCCCTCCCCTTCCATCCCCCTCCTCAAATCCAAATGCCCACACTCAACATACCACTGCGGCCTCCCCGCCACATGCAAACTCAAAATCTCATGTCTAACCACATACCTCCCCTCCCTCACCCCTCTCGGCACCCTAACCTCCCACCTACTCTCCCCATCCCCATCCCACTTCTGGAACTGCTTCTGATACCACATTCCCTCTGCCAGATTTGGTCCACTTAACAATCCCGCCTCCCAGATTTTGAACCATCTCACCTCCTCCAGATTAACAGTGGTACAATCACCCTCACCCTCGCTAACCCCGTTACTGTCAAGGGGAGAGGAAGAGGAAGAGGAAGAGGAAAAAGGGGGACAAGGCCCCGACAGCCACACCGACATGGGACCGACGGGGTGCAGCCAGTAGTAATAAATAGCTGTCAAGTTTTGACCAGCCCTGACAAAAATGTAATGCTGGGCGGTGTTGGGAGGGGATAAGCCGGGGGTGTTGCATGACAAAAAGGGGGAGGTGGGAGAGAAGAGGGGGTCGATGGAGGAGTAGGAGCGTTGGGGGATGCCCCTGATTTGGGGGGAACCTGAAGGGGAGGAGAGGGGGAGGGGGAGGGTGAGTTGGAGGGGGCCGAGAGGGGAGGTTGGGTCGTAGCTTTTTATTGGGAGGGGAGGTGGTTAGTTGCTTTTGGTTTTGGTTTTGGTTTTGGTTGTGGATGTGGATGGGAGGGAAAAGGACGGGGGAAGGGGAAAGGTGATGGAGAGGGGGATGGGGAGAGGTGATAGTAGGAGAGAGGGAAAAGGGGAGGGAAAGGTCTGCAAGGAGGAAGGTGAAAGGAGGACGGGATATGGAGTGGTGCCGTGCTGGTTGTGTGAATGGGGCCGGGGGGAGGTAAGAAGGTAGGTGGTGAGCTTACCCCGGATACCAAACATCACCAACGGTGTAGTTGGCTAGTCCACCGTGGGCCGAGACGAGGGCCGGCCCGGAGCCGGAGCCGAAGAACGGCGACGCCAAGAAGGTTGCTAAGAGAAGCGGGATCATGCCAGGCATGATCGTGGAACGGATAACTGTGTGCGAGAAAGTGGCATCGATGATAATGGGGTTGTCTTGGCTTTTGTTTCGGTAGGATCCAACGACCAAGGTTTGGCAATGCCCGCATACGGGCTGCCGTGAGGAAGTAATTACAGCCGAGAGCACCTTCGATCAGGTGCCGTAATGAAATGATAAATCTAACTGATCCAACTGGGTACCGGATATGGAAAAGGGGCAAATGGGAAGTTACTGGTGGTTAAGGAAGTGGTAGATTATCCACCAATGTCAGTACTGGGTTTCTTGAGATATGGGGGTTTCCACGCTTGAGAGGGAAAGCAATTTGACCTTCCGCTTGTTCTTAATGCCCGAGTGGTTTACAGATAATTTATCTATATCAACAATGTCCGACAAGCGGGTGTGCAGTGGCATACGGGCGATATGAAACCTTGATTAGATTGAAGTGACCTTAATCGTTAAAGAACGGGTACTCGGCGAAGTGGTTTTATAAATTCGTAACGGGCAAGTCGGCATACGGCTGGTTCTCCTTTGGGGCTGAATTCATGGGCTACTGCTGAATATGTGAATGTCCAGATATTAAGTAACGACGAGCTATCGAAGGCAAAACATGGACATCTGAGATCGACATACCCCAGATTTGCCATGTGGCATTGAAGGACCTGCTTGCTATGATCTTTTCAGCCTCTTCGGTACTTGTGGACGAATTGCAACCCTCCGGCAGAAAGCCATGAGACAAGGGAGGGAGCTTTGCCGGACAGCCTTGGTGGTTCCCTTTGGCCAACGTCACTGGGGAAGGCATCCCATTCTTGGCCTGTGATCATCTACTCGCGTGAACACTGTTTGTTGGTGTCTGCTCTGGAACTTCTCAACACATTGTCCAAGATAAACTTCACGAGGATATCTTGAACGTGTGTTATGGAACAACAAAAACAAGTTCCTCAAAGCAGTGGGAGAAAAGCTTCAGACTGAGCCTCTTGGAACTACCATCCATTTCCCCGGACTGTGTTAAGCCAATCAAAACTCTGCACCAGAATTCGGGCCTGGTGAAGCCGTGCCTGCATTCGGTAGTAGAGTGCCATAACAGCCGGCACGAATCGGGTGTCGAATCTGGCATCCGGGGAAGAATAAGAAATCTCCTATACCGTTTGATCTCCCATGCCATGCCAAATAGCCATATTAGCCTACTTTGCCATTGAGATCACACGCCTGGCGATCATGCGAATCGCCTCCACGCACTTCTTCTCATCCATAGTGCCAAGAATCTTCTTTCCATGGCGATGTAAGACGGCCGTCTCAGCAAGCGCTTGCTTGAGAAGATTGCCTAAACCTAATAGCATCGCTCATGGCTAGGGTAGCAGGCCCTTGTTGCAGATGAAGAAGCTGCGGGGAAGGTTCCATGGAGGATTTTGCGATTTCTCCGGGACAAGTAGATTGAGCCAGGGCTGTAGGCATCTCTGTGCTGCCAATGAGGCGAATTACCACGGCTTGGCCGGATGGGTATGATTCGGGCAAGAAAGTGCATCCGAAGGATTCGCCCAGGAACATGGTAACTTTACCGTCTCCCGACTCGATGGCCTCGGCAGATGAAAAAAAACCATATAAGACGGGACATGCTGAAATCAGGAAGTCGGAAACACTCGTCTCCCACCCGCACACCTCACCAAGCAGTCATCATGGTCCACCTTACCTCCGCCCTCTTGCTAGCCAGCGCGGCCTTCGCCTTCGCCGTCGCCGCCCCGGCCTCCCAAATCTTTGAGCGCCAATGCTCCGTCGCCGGCAGCTACCCCACGGCCGCCGTATCCAAGCTTCCCGACCCCTTCACCACCGCGGGCGGGCAAAAGATCACGACCAAGGCCGACTTCGACTGCCGCAAGGCCGAGATCAGCAAGATCCTCCAACAATACGAGCTCGGCACCTACCCCGGCAAGCCAGACAAGGTCGAGGGTTCCCTCTCAGGCAACACCCTAACGGTGCGCATCACCGTCGGCAGCCAGACCGTGTCCTTCTCAGCATCCATCAAGAAGCCCTCCTCGGGCAGCGGCCCCTTCCCAGCCATCATCGGCATCGGCGGCAGCTCCATCCCGATCCCCAGCAACGTGGCCACCATCACCTTCCCCAACGACGACTTCGCCCAGCAGTCCGGCGGCTCCTCGCGCGGCAAGGGCAAGTTCTACACTTTATTCGGCAGCTCGCACTCGGCCGGCGCCTTGACAGCCTGGGCATGGGGCGTGGAGCGACTCGTCGACGCTCTGGAACAAGTCCAGTCCTCCTCGGGCATCGACCCCAAGCGTCTCGGTGTGACCGGTTGCAGCCGCAACGGCAAGGGCGCCTTCCTGGCGGGAGCCCTAGTCGACCGCATCGCCCTAACCATCCCGCAAGAATCCGGGTCAGGAGGCGCCGCCTGCTGGCGCATCAGCGACAGCGAGAAATCCGCGGGCAAAAACATCCAGACCGCTTCCCAAATCGTCGGCGAAAACGTGTGGTTCTCGCCCAACTTCAACTCGTACACGCGGCAGGTGACCAACATACCCGCCGACCACCACATGCTGGCGGCGCTGACGGTGCCGCGCGGCTTGATTGCGTTTGAGAACGATATCGACTGGTTGGGCCCCGTGTCGACGACGGCGTGCATGCAGGCTGGACGGCTGATCTATAAGGCGTATGGGGTGCCGAATTATATGGGCTTTTCGCTGGTGGGCGGACATAGCCATTGTCAGTTTCCCAGTAGCCAGCAGAGCGAGCTGACGAGCTATGTTAATTATTTCTTGCTGAATTCGGGGACGGCGCCCGGGGCGGTGGAGAGGAGCTCGGCGAAGGTGGATTTGAAGAGTTGGGCGCCGTGGGATGTGCCTACTTTGTCGTAGGGGGTGTAACGGGAGGCCGAGGGTTGAGGTTGCGGTTTGGATCGGCATTGAAAAGGGTCTCGGGGGTTTTCTGTTGTCGTGCTCGTCTCTCGTGTAGGGCGAGCGTGTGTCTCCTTGTATGTCGCGTATCGGTAGCACCATATCCTATGAAGGCGGAGTCGCAAACGAGGCGTACTCCATGACAGACTGTAACCGCGTTCTGCTCTTCGGTGATCAATAAGACCAGCTTGAAGTCGTGATACAGCATGTGCCAAGTCGAGAAGACGACGTAGTGTTAACGATAGTGTAACATCTGGAGTGAAGCAAGTCCGAAGCCATATTACGACGCTGTTGGTTGTCGGGTTGTACGCGGCAAAGTAAACAAACCAGGAAAAGTGTGTTGACAAAGCGAAAGACAAGACCGAAGTGGAAGCCCGGAAATGGAAGTGGAATGTTCCGCTGAAGATACCCGAGACGTCTGCCGGTGATCGGCCCGCTGACGGGAACTGCTTACAGTGGACCTGGGAATAACCGGGGTTAACTAGTCTGTGGGGCAATTGCGTGGTTACAGTGGGCGCGTCTGTTAGTGTCTCCACGTCAGGGCGCTTACACTATCAATTTATATTTTCACAGCAAGGAAAGACGTCGACACAAACATCGCGAATCAAGCTCTCACCATTTGCTTTTTTTCCGTCTTCACCCCATTTCAATTTCCTGAATCGTGTATCATCTTCCACATTGAAACCACCCTCAAAGGCCGAAACAAATACCGGGCCCACTAGCCCCGGATATTGACGATGAATATCAGCAAATCCCGATCGCCGCGCACCGCACTCCCGTCCAACGGGAACTGCAGACGGCAGAGAAGACAGATGGAATGGTAACCAATGATGGCAGCCAAGTCAAGTGGCTTCGGGAATAACCGTCAGTGTATCTTGTGCTGAAAGAGATCACCACCCCTTCAGCCCTTTTGTCCCTCTGGCGATCAATGACACGGCCGGCGGTAAAGCCTGTGAAGAGGGGGACCTTCACCCGTATCCCTCCTCTCTCTTCCATCATCTTCTTACACTCTATCAAAACATCTCAACATCAACATTAGTAAGTAAACGGTATCTCGGCACACTCATAATAAAAGAGGGTGGGTATTGGTAAGATAGGCTGGACTGCCTCAACCACACACCGCACGGGTAAACCATGTGGACGGCTCAAACAAATCCGGTCCTAGCCTTTTTATTCTTTTGTTAGTCGGTCAACCATGCAGCGTTACATGGCGCATCACAAGCACTTTGCCAAGCAGCCAAGTCTTGGACATATCAAGTCTTGGCTTTGGGGAATGCCTGCAAGAGGAGCTTCCGAGGAGCGTTCGTTCGTTGAAGACGAAGGAAAGGGATTTTGCCCTTTGTTTCCGAATTTATTACCGGAGTCCGGACCTGGAGGGGGGGAGACTGCTCTTAGATCCGCGATATCGCCATCTTCCACTTTGGATCCATTTCTCTTTCTCTCTTTTTTCTCTCGGACCGCTTTTATCCTAGGCCCTGGTCTTGGTTGACCGCCTTGAAAAGTCTTCTTTTACTTATTTTTCCTTCACCTCTTCATGTAACGCTTCGAAGGTTGACGGTGGACGGTACATACCCCCTTTTCTTTTTCTTATTAGAGAAAAAAAGCTTGTTTCGACAGCACATCCTTCACTTGGCAAGAAACATACACCGAGCTTGATGCAAAGGTCGACCTGCCAAATACTCTCAACTCGACACCTCGCAACAGCATCAGCATCGATGATGGCAGATCCAACCCCCGAACCCACGGCCCCGGACGACACGGCACCCCCCTCATGGCGCTCCGAAGACAACAGATCTCCCGTGCTCGCACCACACACCGTCACAGTCCCCACGGGTCCGGGTACTTCAGAAACCTCCAACCATCACAACAACCACGGCCAAATACCAGACGCCAACACCGAAATCACCCACCTCTACCTAACCTTCTCCATCCTCCCCCCCTCCGCCAACACAACCCTCTCATCATCAAAATCACCCGTCCAAGATGCTGCTCCCCCACCTCCTCCAGACCTCAAACCTTTCACGAACCCCCTCCTCTGGCCCTCCTCCACCAAACTAACCATGCTCACCCTCTCCTGCATCGCCACCTTCCTAACCGCCTACACCGCCGGCGCCTACTCCCCGCCTCAACTCCTCCTCCTTTCCACACTCGCCCACGCGCACAGCACCACCGCCATCTTGGGCGGGATCTCCACCTTCTGTCTCGGCTTCGCTTTGGCTCCGATGGTTCTGGCGCCCTTCTCCGAGATGAACGGGCGCCAACCGGTTTTTGTCGTTGCCGGGGTGGTATTCGTCATCTTCCAGGTTGTATGCGGTGTCGTAGAAACTTTGGAGGGGATGTTGATTGCTAGATTCATCTTGGGGGCGGGAGCGAGTGTTTTCAGCACGATGGTCGGGGGGGTGATTGCGGATATTTGGACTACTGAAGAAAGAAACACGCCGATGGCGCTGTTTAGCGGGGCGGTGTTGTGCGGGACGGGGTTGGGACCGTTGGTTAGTGCGTATATGACGCAGCGGTGGGGGATGACGGATGGGGAGACGGTGAAGGGGAATGGGGCGAGGTGGAAGTGGATCTTTTGGCATCAGGTTATTTTGGGGGCGGCGCTGATGGCGGCGTTGGTGGTGCTGTTTAGGGAGAGTAGAGGGTCGGTGTTGTTGAGTAGGAAGGCGAGGGCGTTGAATCGGTGGTATGAGGAGTTGGAGGCGGAAGGGTTTTTTGGGGTTTGGGTTGATGAGATGGATGGTGGGTTGGAAGGGGGTGTGGGAGCGGGAGGTGTGGTGAATGACGAGGAAAAGGGATCAACTGGCTCGCCGACAAAAACGCTAAAACGCATCCGCTGGAAAGTCAAAGATGACGAAGAACGGGGTTCTCTCACCAACATGATCAGTACCTCCGTCTTCCGACCTTTCCACCTCCTCTTCACCGAGCCCGTCGTCTTCTTCTTCTCCCTTTGGGCCGCCTTTGCTTGGGGAGTGCTCTACCTCACCTTCGGTTCCATCCCGCTTGTCTTCCGTCGGCAGTATGGATGGAACATCGAGCAAGGAGGACGTATCTTCGTCGCCATGATCGTTGGCGCCATCCTCGCTACTGCCATCGGAATCTGGCAAGAAAAGATGTTGCATCATCCCAAGTGGAGGGCTGCTCCCTCTTCCTCTCCCGAGACCACCTCCTCCTCCGCCTCCGACACCGAAGGTCCCAACGCCCTTCCCTGCTCCGAACCAAAGTCCCCCTGCACCTCTTCCTCAGAAAACCCCATCTGGCCCTTCCTCCGCACCCACTTCCCCACTTCCTCCCCCGAATCCCGCCTCTACTTCACCTGCCTGACCTCCACCTTCTTACCAATCGGCCTCTTCATCTTCGGCTTCACCGCCCGCCCGCACATCCACTGGATCGCACCAGCAATCGGCATCGGCATCGCCACCATGGGTATTCTGTCTGTCTACCTGGCCGTTTTTAACTATTTGGCGGATACATACCATCGGTATGCGAGCTCGGCGCTGGCGGCGCAGAGTTTTTGTAGGAATATTTTGGGCGGGGTGTTCCCGTTGGTGACGGCGCCGTTGTTTGTGAATTTGGGGGAGGGACGGGCGGGCGCGATATTGGGGGGCGTGGCGGTTGGACTAACGGCGGTGCCGTGGGTGTTGGTTTGGTGTGGGAGTTGGGTTAGGGGGAGGAGTCGGTTTGCGCTCGTGAGTTTTTCTTTCTTTTTGTGACGGTGTTTGTGAGATTGGTGTGGATGGTTGGCTAACAACGTGGTGTTTACAGCAATTGGAGAATTCGTAAAGGAAGGGACGCTACGAGATATGAAGGTATGAGAACAATGGTGTGGGCTGTATTAGTCCGGTATGGCTGCCAGAGGAGGAGGGGGGTTGAGTGTTGGATATACCCAGACTTTTACGCGGTGTAGGTAATGGGAGATGGAGGTACAATGACTGTCAGGAAAGGAAATGCTACAACATCCTGGACAACCAGCAGTCATGAGGGAGGATATGACATGAGTGCTGAACAGTGAGGTGGACACCGGCAGCCGGCTTCCGTCAAGGCCAAGCTGCTCTTCCGGTAAACTAGACCCTGCTCATGGGCCCCTAATCATGATATATATTCGCAGATGTATAATGTAATAATGTCAAGCAAATAGCCACTTGCTTTCAAGCATCCAGTCAATCAATCACGATGATGAACATGTCGCCCATGTATATCGGAGCTCTTCCGTGTCCCGTCCGGCTCCCGGCACCGAAGTGGGTCCCGGAACAGAAGAGCCGCAGTGCCCATCTCCACTGTGGACCACTGAAATTTAGCGCAGATCAGTGGACTTACTCCACCACTCCACCACAACCCCTGCGCGAGAAAAAAAAAATGCAAAAAAAATATCGGTAAAACAAATCGGTAAAAAAGTTTTGCATAACCACGAAACCTCCACACCACCCACACCACCATGAGGGACAAGGTCATAAGGCGAAGGGAAGCAAAAACATATCAACAAGGTCCGCTGGCTCAATGGCAGAGCGTCTGACTACGAATCAGGAGGTTCCAGGTTCGACCCCTGGGTGGATCGAGATTATCTTTTTCTATCTTTTTTCTTTTTCTTGTTTTCGTTCCTTTCTTTTTGACTTTGACGTCCGTTCGTCGCCTGTAGTCGTCATCCATCATGACTTGTCGAGAGGGCCCTTGGTATTTTATGAGCAGAAAAGAATCAGATAATTCCATAATGTCTTCCTCGAAATTTCATGGTTTCACGTCGGCATTTTTGGCAGGGAGAAATCAGTGAAGGCATTAATGGATGACCTTTGTCCATGTCTGCTATGAACAAAAAGTAGAATCTAAGGAAGCAACGTGTGCTTCCCCTTGGAGTAGGAAAGAAGATACGAACACGCAGCGAAGAGGGAGCAAAAGAAGCCTTATATACATCCCATCCTTCCCTTCATACCAGGATCTCAGAAGGTTCAGTTCAGTCAAACCTCCAACCCCAAGTACTCCTACCTCTATTCCCAGCCCTCTCTGTTCTCCTGCCTCTCTCGGGTGACGCGTTCGCCGAAGACAGCGAAGTACTAGAATCCGGCGACGTGCCCTCCAACCTCTGCAACGCCTCTTCATTCACCGTCCTTGACCTGCTTCCACTTTCAGTTCCGGGCCTGGGCTTCTCCTCATCTTCCAAGTCTAAGTCCTCATCGCTCAAGTCGCTGACTTCATCCTCCGCTGCATACCTTCCACTTCCCTGTCCATCCCCGTGCTGCGCAGAACTAGATGACTCCCCGAGACTTTGTCCGCCGAATTCCGAACTAATCGTCGCCATCCTTCGATGTCGTCGGTCAGAGAAAGGAGCAGGGGAAGCAGCAGGACCATCATCAACACCGCCGTCCCACGCTCCACCGTTGACCATACCAGCGAACCTACCCCCCCTCCTCTTACTCAACTCCTCATACCCCCCCTCCTCAACCACCATTCCTCCTTCAATCATGACAATCCGATCAGCAATACGCATCATCTCCTTACTATGCGTCACCACGACAATAGCCATCCCTTCTTCCTTCCCCTCTCTTTCCTTCCGGTTACCACCAACCAACCTACTAAAAACCTCCCTCACCCCCTCCGCCCCCTCCGCATCCAGCGAAGCAGTAGGTTCATCAGCAACAATAACCTTCGGCCCTCTCACCAGCGCCCTAGCAATGCTCACCCGCTGCGCCTGGCCCCCCGAGAGTTGCATCCCTGCTGACCCTTCGCCAACGACGGTGTCGTACCCGTCGGGAAGGGAGATGATAAAATCGTGGATGCTTGCGAGCTGAGCAGCACGGTGGAGGAGGTGGGTGGAGGAAGATGATAGGCGCAGGGGGGAGGAGTCGGGAAGGCCATATAAAATGTTTTCGCGGAGGGAGGTGGGCAGGAGGAAGGGGTGTTGGGGGATGTAAGAGATTTGACTTCTTAGAGAAGGGGTATGGGTGAGTGAGGAGGGGATGGAGGCGTAGGTTAGGGAGCTGGAGCTGTTGGGGGAGGAGTCGAGGGGAGGACTAGAAAGGGGAGCCTGGGGAGCCTGGGGAGGGTAGAGGTTGAGTAAAAGGGAGGCGATGGTGGATTTGCCGCACCCGCTTGAACCGACTATTGCTGTGCATGTTCCGGGGTTGATGGTCAAGTTGAGGTTGCGGAGGACCAAAGTCTCGGGAGCGGAGGGGTAGGCGAAGCGGAGATTGCGCATTTGGATGGGCAGAGGGTTGGAGATGCGCTGCTGACCTTGCGTCTCATGGCTTGCCGAATGCGACAAATTAGCAAAATAAAGCATTTGCGTCGCCGTAGCCTTCGCCGCCGCGATCTGCGGGACGTTAGCGAGCATATTGACGCAAGTCCCCAAGCTGAACAAGATCAGGTTGATGACCCTCAGCAAATCCGTCACGCTCGCTCGGTCCTGCGACAAGATCTTGGCGCCATAATAAAAAATCATGGCGGTTAGGTAGTACGCGATGGACTGGTTCAACCCAAAGAAGAGGCCGACGTAGGTAGCCCTTCTCAAACCGAGCTGGTACGCTTCGTTTGCCTTGTCTTCGTATTTCCGCGTAAACCACCCCTCGAGCGTCAGGGCGCGGACGACTTTGATGTTCCCGAACGTCTCGGTGAGGATTTGTCCAGTCCGCAGAGCGGCTTGGTCGCAGCGGGATTCCCATTTGTCGCTGAAAAGCGCGTTGAGACGGCCGGTGATGACGGCGGCGGGAAGACCGGCGAGGGTGACGAGGGTTAGGTCCCATTGGATTGTCAGGGCCCAGACGATGGCGACGGTGATCATGGTGCATACGATAACTAGGATGGGGACGAACATGCCGACCAGCTTGCGCATTTCTTCGGCGTTGCGGTCCAAGCAGGCCACGATCTTGGCTGGGCTGTGGGAAGATTTATCGAACCAGGATTTGGGCTGAGCGAGGATGCGCGTGATGGCTTCGGAGCGGAGGGTGGTGACCCATTTTGTTGCTACTTTCTCTAGGAAGTAATAGCTGCCAAAAGTGGCGAGAGCGTCGACACAGGCGACGGCGGCGAGGATGCCTGCGTATCGTGAACCGGCGGCAAGTCGGGCGGATGGGGACGACCAGAAGGAGGAGAGGAGTTGGGCGAATACGAAGGAGAAGAGCGGGTTGGCGGCTGCTACTACCAGACCCAAACAGACGCCGAGAAGGAGTTCGAGTTTGGAGCGCAGGTCGAGAGTGGGCCAGACGGTGCGAAGGATTGCCGATAAAGAAGGGAGGCGGTTGTTGACCGAATGCATCTTCTTGCTGATTTGCTGGGGATTTGAAGAGTGAGAAGCAGCAGAAACAACAGACGCCATGCTGTTCCTACGGTTCTTGTGGAACTCGGCCCTTTGTTTCTTGTTGGCGAGCTTTTCGAGGAAGAACAGCTCGAGGGAGTCCATGCTTCCGTTTACTTGAGCTTCAGTCACCTTCGGATCAGGGTGCTGGGCCCGCCGGGCGTTGGACACGCGGGTGTTTTTGACTGATAGACCGGTTTGGGTGATGAGTTCGATGCTGGAGGTGCTGTGTCTGCGGTCGTCTTGCTTTGAGAGGGGAGAGACACCGCGGATGCGATCGGTGTTCGCGTGCGGGTGGAGGTGATGGATGGGTACTCTACCTGCGCTCAACATTCGTGAAAGTGGTCGTGACTGTCGGTTGTCCGCGGAAGAGTAGTGGTCATAACCAAACGTCAACCTGGGAAAGACTGTACTTCCCCTCTGTCCACGCAGACTCAATCCGCGAACCAGCTGGACGTATGTTGCCTCTTCAATCACCTCCTCCTCTGATTCTTGTTCATCCAGCTCTTGAATATCCCCCAACTCGCTCTCCTGTTCCTCCTCCTTTTGTTCCTCAAAATCGCCCGCATTCCCTCCATGATCACCACCGTCATGATCAGCCGAAGCAACAAGTCCAGCAAACAACCCCTCTCTCTCCTCCATCAACTGCTTTCCATGTCCTTGTTGAACAACCCGGCCTCCTTCCATGACATAAACCATCTCCCCCTCTCCTATACATCCCACCTCATGCGTGATGATAATCGTCGTCTTGCCTCTCCTCCAGATGCGGATGGCGTCCATGATCAGTCCCCTCGACACGGGGTCCAAGCCGGAGGTAATCTCATCGAGGATCAACACAGGCGGATCGCGGATCTTGGCTCTCGCCAAAGCTAGACGCTGGCGCTGTCCGCCGCTGAGGGAGTAACCGCCGGGTCCGATTTGCGTCTCCAAGCCTTGAGGCATTCCGGCAACGGTGGTCTGTAGCAAGGCCATGGAGCATGCTTCTTTGACGTCTTCCACTGTGACGCGGTCGGGCTGGTAGCCTCCAAACGCGACGTTCTGGAATAAACTATCGTTGAAGAAAACGCTGGATTGCTGGATCAGAGTGATGTTCTGTCTGACCCATTCGAGGTTGAGTTGCGTAATAGGCTGTCCATCAACGGTGATCTGGCCGGCCAAGGGCTCATAGAAGCGGACTAGCAAGTTGCCGAGGGTGGATTTTCCTGATCCTGAACGGCCGACGATGAAGGTTAGGGAGCCGGATGGGAAGTGAAACGACGAAGGCTGAAGGACCAAGTTGGAGGGCGAGGACGGGTAGGCGAAGGAGATGTTGGAGAGAGAGATGTCTCCGTGACAGGTAGAGGGTCGAAGGCCGCCGGATACTTGGGAAGTTTTGGTTTGGCCGGGATCAGCCTGGCGAACGAGTTCTTGGAGGGATTGACCTGCTGCCATCCCTTTTGCTAGGATAATCCATTGAGGACCGAGGGTTTGGAGGGACTGGAAGGAGATGAGGGCGCAGTAGAAGGTCGTTAAGGCGTTTCCGGGGGTGAGTTCCTCCCGGTTGACAAGCACCACGGCAAAGTAAAAGCCCACCACGAATAGCGACATCATCCACAGCTTGATGTAGCTCATCTGCCCATTGTTAGACAGCACCTGACGGGTGTAGTATTTCGACGACCGTCGCACAGCCGAAATGAAATGGAAAGACTCGTGGTCGGCGGCATTGTAGGCCTTGACAAGGTCGATGGCGGTCGTCGCAGCCGTCGCATGCTTAGCAGCCTCGGCAAGTTCGTGCTTTTGGCCGGCGATGGCAGGGTCGAGGAAGCGGGCGATGAGCCAGAGGATGAGGGCAGATGGCAGAGCGGTGGAGAGCATGATAAGTGTCAGCTTGTAAGAGTAGTAGAGGGCGACGATGATGCAGGAGGCGAAGAGGAGGAGGTCGCAGACTAGAAAGCCGAAGACTTGGGAGGTACCCATTTGGAGTTCGCGGGCTTGTCTGCCCGGGACGTGTTAGTGTTGATTTGAGGAGAAAGAAGAGGGGAAAGGAGGACTTACGTCTGGATGGTAGTCATCAAGCTTGACATGCCATGCTCTCGAAGATCGAACCAAGCCGCACTTCTGTTGAGAAGGGTCGAGAATAGAGTCTCTCTGGTAGTCTTTGCGCGCAACTCGCCGGCCATGACCCAAATGGCAACGTCAATGCTGCAAACCACCCACATGCCGATTCCGAGGAGGAACATGTACAGACACCAGTTGGAGACCTGGTGAAGCAATTCAGATGCGGCGATGTTTCCTGCGCCATAAGAGGTGCAGACCTCGAAGATCTTGCCGAGAAGGACGGCGTAGGCGGTACGTCCGGCGGCAATGACGGCTGAGCCGCAGAGAGCGGTGACCATGAGCGAGACATGGGCTGGGCGGGTGAAGGCAAAGAGGTTTTTGAAGGACGACCTCATGGGCTTGGGGGCTGGTTGAGCGGGAGCCGCAATCTGGACAGCGATGGACTCGTCCTTTGGAAGAGAGCTTTCGCCCTTTTCGTGTTTAGGGCCGATCATCTTGACTGTTTTGGACAGTAGTTGTTGACTGTCAATCAGTTTGACCAAAGATCATGGTGGAAAGGGTCCAAGAGAAAAAGACTGTCGGCCTTTTGGAGGAAGTGGTAGCAATTCGAAGGCTAGTGGCAACTGGCGATGGTATAATAGGAGGGCCATTTCGCGATTCGGGTTTCTGTGGTAATAGGATGCGAAGGGAGAGGTGTGTAGCTTTGTGAGGGTCTTTGTTTGGCGGTGCTTGCTATTGTTTGTGTCGAGCCAGAGTGCTGGGTGGGCTCAGGGGTAACCGAGAACAATAGGAAGCAGTTCTGGGCTGGGATGGAATATTGCCGGCCCTGGAACAATGCTTTCGGATTAAGATGGGATGGAAGACTGTGGCACTTGGTTCTTTAGTTTGACATGTCTCTCACATTAATGGCGCTTACCTTCATCTCCCTTCCTACAAGTACACCACAACATACACCCGCGAGGACATGACAGACACGTCGAAAGATGTAATGACTGGACTGCAGAGATTCACTTTATATTCGCTCGATCGTTGGTATCCTATGCGCTGCTGCCCTCGCTGCTGCCCTTGGCCTTTTGCCTCTCCTTTTCCGCCTCCTCGTAGATCCAGTCGTTGAGGCCGGCGCGGTTTCTGGTACCCTGTCAGTATTCTTTGCCTATAGAACTCGGGCGATGGATCATACCTCGCAATCTCGACGGCATAAAACTGCATGCGCGGCACAAAGATGGTCTCCTTCTCGCTGTACTCGGTCTTGGGGGAGGCCCGCACCAGGGTGCCAAAGTTGTAGTCGTCAATCTTCTTGTCGTAGGCCATCATGAAGGTGCGCCACCTGTCCTTTCCGGTCTTGCTCTTCATCTCGTCCTCGTTGATGGGCACGGCGGGGTCGAAGTCGGGGAAGTCCCTCTTGAGGTGCTCGAAGATGTCGTCGTCCATCTTGGTCAGGCGCAGCTTGGAGCCGGGCACCTTTTCGAGGATGGCCCAGTAGGTCGCCATCTGCTGGACGGCCTTGACGGCGAACTGCTTCTCGATCTGTTTGGGAGCTAGTGGTCAGCATGTGGTCGGAGGACAGTATGGCGCATCGTGTCGCATGTCGGCGCAAAGAACGAGGCTGAGGGGAGACATACATCCTCGAAGTTGTCCGCATTCTCAGCGTCAAAATCCTTGGGCACCTGGGTAGTGACAGACATGGTGGGCGGTTTTGTCCGTTTTCGGATTGCGGTGGTGGTGATTGTGTGGTGGTGTTGATGTTGGTGATGGTGATGGTGGATGAGGAAGACGGAAAAGATTGTTGGAGATAAAGGTACTGAAGATAGCCTCGAAGTACCTCAGCCTTATGAAAAAGACGTGGATGACCAATCCAACTGAAGCGACGGGAATCTAGAACCCAGACGCCTCCTGGCTGCGCGACAAGCTCCCCGATCTTCCCAGAACAGTCACTGAGCCTTCATGGTTACAGTGGACGTCATCGCTATAGGCTCCCGCTGAAGGAGCAGGTACATCTGCGCTAACAGCTGACAGCTTGGTACTACGCACGTGCTGTATTGGACAAACAGGGCCGCGGCGAGGCGGGGCAATGACATGCGTCTGACGGGGCGGAGGAGGGGCCAAAGCGCGTTATAGAATTTTGGTACCGGGGTAGCTTATCGATAAGAGAAAGACGGGACGAACGACAAACGCTTATCGGCCCGGGGCTTATGTAATCGGGGCTCTTATCACTTACACTGCATTTCCCTGTTTGGATTCCGGACAAATCGGATGAAATCTTTCCTCAACACCATCATCAACATCATCGCCATCGCCATCAACATCAATCAAGACATGCTCTCACTCCTTCCAACTGTCTCCCATCTGTAACAATGTCCAGGTCAAGTTCTCCTGTTGATTCTTTTCTAGACCTGCCGCCCTGCCGCCCCAGGACGATGAGTGCTGGGTCAGCAGATGGCCAGAGATTGCCGTACTTACTTCTTATTCATGTGAAAAGAAAAGGCGGACGTGGGCATGTTTATTGGGTGCTTCCCAGAAAGAAGAGGTGAGGTCAGCAGGCCTGGAATTTGTTCGGAATGGCCACCTCAGCATCTGCGCAGTGGTGGGGGGAACATGAACGACTGCCATGGACACTGCCCCTGAGACCAGAGCTTCACCTCGCTACCTCAACCTACCGGTAACAACTGGGCATACCTCGCGTGGCAGTTGGTATTTCCTGCCCTGATATGCACCCTTTGCTCAGCCGGAATAACCAAGGGCATGCCCTGATCAGTGCCAGCGGGGACAACCTAATCTTCCCCACGCTCACCACTTCAAACCAACACTCGCTTGGAGACAAGACACCATCATTTACCCTTGTATTCATATCCGAGAAGCAAGCATTCATTCGCCATGGACAACTACATCAAGGATCTCGACTATGAATACACTTGCAAGATCAAGTACGATTCCGCCGTCCCGCCCCCTTGGGACCGGACTCTGAATGTCCGTTGGTCCCGCCTCCCCCGGGGCTCCAAGGAGGTACAGGACGACGACGTTGAGGCCTTTAAGGCCATGACCGCCTTGAATACCCGATACGTTACCACCTTGGCCAAAGAAGACACCTGCACCACGACTGGACTAGAAGAGACTGATTCAACATGCCATCAGGATCCCTCCGAATCTCCACGAGAAGTTGGCCAATGGGGCTACTTCACCCTTCCTGCCAATGTTGCCCTTAAGATCTGCCGCTACATCGTCCAACAACACTCCACTGACAAACCGATCCGCCTCAGCAGGTTGTCCGTCTACACTGGCCTATATCCTATCAAAAAGGACACTTTGCTCGTCCAGGGCACGGAACGGGAAATTTGGGAAAGCGAGTTTTTCGAGACCCAGAACCAAGCATTGCGTGCTCTTGCTCCTTACTTGCAAGTCAATCGTGGCTTTAGGGCCGACCTCCAAGCTGCCCTTTTCCTCACCCGTCGGTACCATCTCGTCATTTCGCCCTTTGGACCTGCCACAAACATTCAATGGCTCGCCAAGTATGGCCGTCATTTAAAAAATATCACCATGGAATTTGATTGCACCAGGTTTTATGGTGGCAAGCCTAGAACAAGAGAAAGAATTGAAGCTGCTACATACTCTGGCGTGGTCAACAAGCAACAGCTGAAAACAGCACTGGCGCTTGGCAAAGATGCCTGGGAATCCGTTGAGCACTACAAATGGGTATTAAATTCCATGTTGAAGTTGCTGACATGCGGCCGACAATTTCCCGTCAACCGTTTGACTATCATGGTCAGAAAGTACTACGGATCGCGGGAGAGCATGCCGCGTAAGTCTTTCGACGAGCTTCACCTTATCCTCTTTGTCCATCCGAACTAACCATTATTTGCAGAAGGTTACCCCTACTTTGATCCGACATGGCTGGATTTCCTCCTCGATATTCCCAGCGCGCTACAGTCAAATGTCCTAAACCTCGAGACAATCGGCGTTCCTCCGAGGCTTTTAGGGTTGATCATCAACAAATTCTGGGGAGACGGAAAACCTCCGACCGAGGACGCTCAGAGGAGGCACTTTACATGGAGTCCCTCTCCGTCCACCCTCTGGCCCGAGATGTCGGGGCAGTCCGCAGCCATCTCTATACGCGGCTCCGTCGACCTGACCGCCGATTATCTACTCAGGCTTGACCGCCCAGGCGAAGTTGAGATCCGCACCTTTCCAGGCCAGGAAGCACAGAAAGAGCAGCAGGAGCAGCAGTCTACCAAGAAGAAACGGAAGTCAAAACGCAAGAAGAAGACCAAAAAGCCCTGCTCCATTCTTCCCAAACCACAACCAGAACCACAACCACAACCAGAACCAGAACTAGAACCCGTGGTAGAACACGAGGAACAACAATCGGGAGAACAGGCGCACTCGCAACCGCCCCCCCGGCTCTCGGTAATGGCGCCCTACCTAACGTTTGTCAGGGCAAAGGAAGACGAAGCGGAAGCCGTGGAAGAGCAACATACTACTACGCAACATAAACCGCTCTCCCGGCGGTTTAACTTTACAAAACCAGGGGAAGGTGAAGGTGAAGCGGGGCCCTCAGGAAGCGCAACCGCGACCGCGACCGCGACCGCGACCGCAGCTGCAGTCGTGGTGGAAGCGGACGACTCAACGCCTCAAGAAGAGCGTTCTGGATTTCTGGACAGACTTGGTGGTACAAGGGGACTGGGAAGGTGGTGCCGGAACGGGAGCGGAGTGCGAAAGGACGCAGAGCCAGCAGAGCCAGCAGAGCCAGCAGAGCAGGACCAACAAAAAGCTCAACAAATCGAACTAGAGGAGCTGTTTCAGCGCGCCAGGGACAACTTTATGGAGCTGTCGAAGTTGCTGGAGGCTTTTGCGGCAAGTCCTTTTTCTACGGAATATTCAACTGCTTCTGGTAGGGGTACTCTAAGTACACAAACTGGATTAGAGGTAGCTCGAGGTACTCTAGCTGGTGGTTTTATTCCCCTTTTGTCACCTCTACGTCAACCTTCAACACCGCTGCAGCCGGTAGCACAAATGCCCGCTACTTCTGCAGTGTCTGGTCCTGCTATTGTGCCTATCCCGATACCTGATGGAAAGCGGACGAGGCTTACGGATGAGGACAGCCAGCCCAGCAGTGCCGGTTCTACTACTCAAAACGGGAATGACGCTGGAGACTTGACGGACTCCATGTCCAGGCGCTGTGCCGATACAAGGCCAGCAGGGCATAGAGATGTCTTTGGTACAAGTAGTCCTGCGGCTGCTGGTACTGATACCAGGACCGCCGGTACACCTCGAGCTGGTTCATCTGCTGCTTTAATCGCCAATGAGTCAAAGACCACCTCCGCGGGAAACAACACCACCACTGGTGCTGCTGCTGCTGGTACTGCTGGTACTGCCGCTGTTGAGGACAAGGACAAGGGCCGCCCCGGGCTTTGGGAGACCGATGATACTACCTTTAGTGTCGAGAAGGAGTGGACCCTGGTTGAGAAGAAGAAGAAGAAGAAGAAGAAGAAGAAGAAGAATGGGAAACAACACGCTCCTCCATCACAGACTCAGAACAAGCAATCATCATCCACACGCAAGGTCCAAACGTCATTGCAAAATCTCAAGGAAGAATGGGCCGCCACAGCGGGGGAATCCTCCAAGACGAAGCAAGATTTGAAGAAAGCGAAGAGCGTTGCTGGTCCACAGACGGGTCATTTGAGCAAGAAGGGTGAGAATAAGAAGGCTAGCGAGAATAAGTGTGTGAAGTCTGGGGGTACTTCTACCTCTGCCTCTAGCTCGAAGGAGTCTGGGAGCAAGGCTGGACTACCACAATCACCACAAGCGGCACGACCTTCTCCTTCTCCTCCACCTTCAGATTTACACATTGCTGGCTCAAATTTGGGTGAATTAGGGAGGAGGAAGGCAGAGGACAAGGATGGAAAGTCCAGAATTGCCACTACATTAACCGCTAAGAAAGTTAAGGGCAAAACCTCGGTTGGATCACCACCTTTTTCTTCTCTGGAACTCCAGATGCCAAATCCCAATACGTCAAAGCTAAAGGAGGAGTTTCTATCTAATGCAGCACAGGCCGTTGAAGAAGAGCTTTCCAAGAAAAATGCCATTCATCAAGATGATCTCAAGGGTGAGGAGAAGTCCGGAACACAATCACCTCCCGAGCTAAAGTTACCTCCACCTTCAGAAGCTTCACTACCGACACCATGGCTGTCGATGGAGGTACCCGGGTTGCAGCCGACTCTACCGGAGAAGGGAGAGAGCCAATCGCAAACCCGATCACCACCTCAATCACCATCAGATAGACCTCCTCCTTTGGAAAATTCATTGCAGCTGCCGATGGAGGTGCCCAAGGAGCGGCCACCTCTGCCGGATAAGGGTAAGGGCAGATGGCAACCCCAATTACCACCGCAATCACGAGTAGAGACGCCTCTTCCTCTGGAAACTTTACTGCAGATTCCGATAGCAGTGCCTAAGGTGCTATTGCCCAAGGCAACAAAGGTGTTGGAGGTGCCAAAGGGAGAGGCATTGAAAGCATCCGGTGAAGATGTAAAGGCTGAAGAGGGGGTTGCAGGAAACAAATCCAGCACTGTGGCTGTCAAAGGTGAAGAGGATTCGATCAAGCTTACTAGGCAAGTTGTCCAGGACTGGAATGTCCCTGATTCAACAGAAGGAGGTGTGGACATAAAAGATGAGGTACGGTGGGCTGGAACACCGACGCCGCCGGGTGAGGACAAGGAGGTTGAGAGCACGAAGGTTGAGAGCAAGCCTGCGTCACGACCGCAACCACAACTACAACTGCCTTCGCTCCAGCCCAAGACAAAGACTGTCCTGACTGTCCAGGTGCCAAAACCGATCAATCAGTCGCAGAGGTCAAAGAAGGCAGACGTAAGGAAAGGAGGATTTGGACCACGACCGCCAGGACAGCCACAGCTACCTTCGGTCCAGCCCAAGACGCAGACTACCCAGGTACCCAAGAAGATTATTGGGCAGGAGAGGATAAAGAATGGACACGTCAGGACAACAGGATTCCCACCACGACCGCAAGGACAGCTACAACTACCTTCGGTCCAGCCCAAGACGCAGACTACCCAGGTACCCAAGAAGATTATTGGGCAGGAGAGGATAAAGAATGGACACGTCAGGACAACAGGATTCCCACCACGACCGCAAGGACAGCCACAACGCCAACAAGGGCATTTGTACCCAGGGGCACCTTCACAATCAACTTCAAACCCGCCTTCTCAGCAACCATTATTGACTGAGCCGGAAGCGAAAGCGTTATATTATCGCTATCTGAGGCATAAGTTGCAGACGCTTGATATGCTACCGACGATGGCCGGGTCCCAGTGTCAAATGTCGATGACGTCCCAGGCCCCAACGATGTCGCAGGCACCATCGATATCCCAGGGCCAAGTGCCCGTAATGCATCCTTTACAATCGACATCTCAGATGCCAACAATGTCTCAGGTGCCGCCAACATCCCAGATGCCAACGACGTCCTGTTATTGCCAGGTGCCGACGATGTCCCAGGCGCCCATGATATGCCAGGTACGAACCATATCCCAAATGCCATCAAACTCTCAGGTACTAACTGTGCCCAAGGTTCCAGCCGTACCCCAGGTTCAGATGCAACCGATGGCCCAGATGCAACCGATTATCCACAACCACTTCTACTCCCAGGTACCAACAACAACAATGCCTCAAGTACAGCCGACGTGCCAGTGCTCCCTGGTGCCAACAATGTCCCAGCAATCACACGTGCCCACGGCAATAATGTCCGGCGTACCACTGAATCCTCTGATACCCCCTTTTCAACCAACATTTCAAGTGCCGCCGCCGTCTATGGCTCCGGCGGGGCATCATTCACAACCAATGTATCCCTTCCAACCATCATATCAAGCACCCCAATCGATGTACCCAGGGCACGAGCGATGTAACGCCCAAAGGTGCTATCAAGAGACCCCAGAGCACTTTCACCTCCCAAACGTGTATCAGTTGCCGGCAAGACCTATGAACCCCGAGGTATTCGAGGTGGCAAGGATACCTCTTGATGAGATACAAAATGTCTACCCAAGGGAAGGTCTACCAAGTCAAAATGCATATCCGGTACCAAAAGCTCCAATCCCAAACATGAACGTAACCGCGTATCCAGCGGGAAGTGGAAGTGGAAGTGGAAGTGGAAGTGGCCACCGAAACTGCAATGGCCCTGTGCAATATCGAGTCCCAATACCAGCACCAAACCCAATAGCCGAACGACCACACTGGCAAAGGTCCATGACCGAACCGGTTTTTGATCGTACACGTCGTCCTGAGACTTGTTTATATGATGATGATGAACAAGGAGAGGGGGGATATCCGACCGCTACGGGCCTGGGACAAACGTCTTTCGGAAAGGGGAGTAGTGTCTCTGCTCCTGCCTCTGGGCGTCTAAACGGTTTGCATGGTTCGCGTGAGAGAAGGATGAAGGGAAAGGGAAAGGAGGTGATGAGGTCTGCCGACGACAACGTGGAGCAGGTTCAGAATAAGCCAGAGCCAGAGGGTCAGTAGGGTCAGTAGGGTGACGCGGAGAGCTGGAGGATGAAGGCCGTCATTGTCGAGGGCGGTGTGGACATGAGGGAAAAGGATGGACAAGGAAACTGTTTTGTCACTGGGGCTGGGGCTGGGGGTGGGGGTGTGGAAGCTTCCATCTGCGGATCACAGGGGAGGGGCGGCATCAGGTGCAGACGCCTTTGGAAACTTCTTCGCGAGCATCTTCGGAAGCTACGTTGCAGCCTTCACAAGCACCATCACATACATCATCACTGCATGAAGCATCTTCACAGTCTTCACCTGAATCGCAGACGCCGACGGAACCGGAGACGCAGCCACAGGAGCCAGTGTACATTCCAGGCCATGTTCCAGTGCATGTCCCAGAGTACAATGCGCCAGCGTATCACGTGCTAGCGGACGCGGTATGGCATGATCCAGAGAATATGCCAGAGGACGGGCCATGGTACCAGCCAGAGTATATCTCAGCTCATGTGCAGGTGGATGAACCAGAGTATATGCCACAGAGTGTGCCAGATGAGCCCCAAGAAGCACAGACGTCAGAAGAGGTCCCAGAACACTATGTCCCAGAAGAGTCCGTCCCAGCGACCGTGTCATAGTATGAGCGAGAAGTCCTGTCGAACCTACCAAACGGGGAGAAAACTTGGAAAGTCAAGGGACCATGGGCTTACATTGCTGGCGCCACGGAGTCTGACTTCGAGAAGACGAAGAAGAAGAAGAAGAAGCCCGAAGCCATGGAGTCCGACCCCGAAGAGCCCGAAACCGAGAAGGCCGCAGCTTCAAATCTTGGAGTGACAAGATTCGAAAGGACGGTTAATGGATCATGGGTTTACATTGCTGGGGCTAGGGAGTCTGACTTCAAGAGGAAGACGAAGAAGCAGACGAAAAAGAGGGCCGCCGAAGCCGAGAGGCCCGAATGCAAGAAGCCCGAAACCGAGAAACCTGCTCTCCTTTCGATGCCTACACCTCCTCTGATGAATCCTGGATCAACAAAACTCGAGGAGACCAAAGTCAGTAGTGGATCGTGGGACTACTACATTGGTGGTGCCAACGAGTCTGCTGACTTCAGGACGAAAAAGACGAAGAGATCCGAAACTGAGAAGCCCGAAACTGAGAAGCGGGAAACTGAGAAGCCGGAAACTGAGAAGCCGGAAACTGAGAAGCCGAAAACTAAGAAGCCCGAAGCCGAGAAGCTCGAAGCCGAGAAGCTCGAAACCGAGAAGCCCGCACCTCCAAAGCCTGAAGCGAGAAAGTTCGAGAGGCAAATGGTCGGAGGAAAGATGGTCTTCACTAGGCGACCTCACGCTGAGGATAACAAAGCCATGGTGGAAGCCAAGGTGGAAGCGATGGTAGAAGTCATGGAGGTTTCCGTTTCTGACTCCGACCAACAGATCGAGGCCCAAGACCAGGAGCAGGAGCAGGACCAGGACCAGGACCAGGAGAGAGATGAGAAGCAGGAGCAGCCTCGGGAGCAAAATGACGAGGGCGAAGGCGAGGGCGAAGATGAGGATGAGGGTCAAAAACAACAGGAAGTCTCCGATGGTCAAGATCACGAGCATCAGCTAGAACCGCATCGGGAGGGGCAAACCCAGCTCTGGGAGCTGCAATGGGCCGAGTGTTACTACAGTTGACGAAATTCATGATATCGCTCACTTGTAGGGCGGGGTGGTCATCTTGAGGAAACAAAAAGCTCTGGGTCAGGATCAGGATCAGGACCAGGTTCAGGGAAGACTAAGAAGAAGAGGAAACCACCCCGCCGAAGAAACAAACCCGCCTGACTCTTTGAAAGCCAGTGGGAGCAAGCCCAGGCCGACTGAGCTTGAGGATGTTTGAGGATGAAGGGTATCACATTGGAATATTGGGGGGAGGTCATAATGCTGGATTCTGGATCAGCTAGCTGGCTTAGCGGCTTGTACAAGAGCTAGCTTTCCAGCAAGCGTAAGTAAGCATGTATTCATGTGTACTGATGTTTTGACAGGATGAAGCGTAACAGGTTTGTTACTTAGTTGAAGTCATTCGATAGGAAGGAAGGATATGACCATGGGGAAAGATTCCGTGGTTAATTTACAAGTAGGCAGACAGACTTGAGCTGGAGTTAGGGGTATATCTAGACTAGGTAGATGATGCAGAAAACGAATTAGAGAATGAGAAGCGATTTTCTTTACTACTGTCTTGACGTCTCTTGAACGTTGAATGATGTTCAGTCTTGGACAGATTGCATGAGGATTTGAGAGCAAGTGCCAATCATATGCCACTCGAATCCCCAGTGTCCAAAGGTGCGAAGGCTGCGATGACACGCAAATGGCCGTCGTCTGGGTAAAGGATAAGCAACAGGAGGACGACGATGCAGGACACATTTGATGAATGGATGTGGCACCCCCTGCACCAGAAAGAAAGGCCACCGGGAACGAAGACACTCAACGCTAAAGGGAAATGCTCTGCGCTTCTTTCGGACTCACTCTGGGGATTGGAGTGATAGTACAAATAAAATACATCCCACCGATCCATCCCGTCCCTCTTTAGTTCCCCACCACCACCACCACCACCACTGCCACTTTGTCCCCATCCCCTTTCCCTTCCCCTTCCCCTTCCCCTTCCCCTTCCCCTTCCCCTTCCCCTTCCCCTTCCCTTTCCCTTCCCCTTCATACCACTCCCACCACTACCTCCCTCACTCCCTTTGAACCTCCCCCCTCAACCTCTCCAACCTCCCCGCCTCCCAAACCCTCCCCCACCCCTCCACCCTACCCCCCAACACCTTCACCATCCCCGGCTCCAACAACACCACCCCCCTCGCCACTTTCGTCCCCCTTCTCAGCAAAACCTTACACCCTATCGGCGTTCCACCACCAATCATTTTCCCGTTGACGAACTGCGGCACGCCGATTTCGTCGATTCGTCGGAGTTCGAGGGCGTAGAGTCGTTGGCCGAGGGGGTCTTGGATTGTGAGTTTGTGCGTGGCGTTCTTTCGCTCTCTTTCCTTTGCCTGGGCTGCTTGCTGGTTTGCTCCTTGGGTACCTGCTTGCGTTTGGGTGCCGCCGTCTCCTAGGTCTATCCCGTCGTTTTCTTCGGGGGTGTTGGAAGTGGGGAGCCGGATTACTTCCCTCCCCCTCGTCTGTTCCCCCCGTTCAATAGCCTCCAACTCCTCGACTACTTCCCACTTACTTCTATTCAAGTTCTCCACATCTAATACCTGGACGACAACGTCCCTATCCAGCACCATCTCCCTTAGCTCCCTTGTCTCTACCACTTCACCTCCCCTTCCTTCCCTTCCTCTCGCCCCCGCCCCCGCCCCCGTCCCCGCCCCCGTCCCCGTAGCTTGCGTCAAAGAAGCAGGAAAACTATGCCCGGCAACCCATTGGGCATCCAACAGTCCGGGAGTAGACAGGTCGGAGGAAAGTAAGCGTAGCCGAGCGGTGGCTACGAGAGAAGGGAGGGGAGGCGTGGTGCGAGATGTGTTGGTGGGTATTAGGGTGGTCAGCCAGGAGAGGGAGGGGATGGGGAGGGAGGTGGTGGGTGAGTCGGTGGTTAGTTGGCGGTGGAGGGTGCGGGCTGTTTCCATCTTTTTGGTGGGTGGAGGTTGGTGGGATTTGGTGGGATTTGGTGGTGTGGTTGGGGGTGGTTGCTGTGGTTGGTGATGATCTCAGGGCGACGATGGACGGTGGTTGTCGTTGACTTCGTTGGCGCGGTTGCGGTTGCGGTTGCAGTTGAGGTTGGTAGTTTGGTGATGGGAGCGTGATGTATGTATGAGTATGTGTTTACCAGCTTTGTGATGGCTAGACGACTGACTTGTGGTAATTTTGTCACGGTGTGTTTGCGATTGCTCCTGCGTGGGTGATTCGAGTTTGTTTTGGTCGTGATGTTTTCCCTGTGGAACTTTTGGTGTTTTTGCTTCAGTTCTCCAAATTTCAGTTCCTCGTTGCCTCCAAATCTGATGGCAAACTGAATGAATGTCCTTGGGATAACGTCAACAACTTCCGTAGCTGGCTGTTCGCGCGCGCGCGTCCCTGCCGTCTGTCAGATATTAGGAGTCTTTTGTCCACCACTGAATCATATGATTTTTGGGAACCGGAGAGGTCGAGGAGAAAGTTTTGGAAAAGAGTGTCTGTGAACGTTGGTTGAAGCCTGGAAAAGAGAGACGAACGCGAAGTCGCGGGATTGAGCATCCGAGGTTGTTCTAGAATAATTGAGAGGTCATTAGCGCTCGGTACCGCTGCTGTTAGTGTATCTCCTCTGATAGTGCGTCAAACAGCGCTTGTGCTAACTCTTGTGTTAGTGTCCTATGCGTGCCGTGCATGGCTCGCGCTGCCCTGTGCTCGAAGGGGGCCACACTCGCATTAAGAATGGACGGGACAACTCGAGAAGTCGCGAAGAATACCATCGACTGTCCCAATCTATGGTTGGACTTGTGGCTCCAGAAATGTCCGTTTGGTTTTCTTGAACCTTTTTTTTTTTTGGTATCATGGCGCAATGACCGCGCTCACTCAACGTAGCCCGAGGTTGGCTGATCTTAGCAATAAGAGGTCATGTTTCTGGACCCAATGATAACAATTACAACGGTCCGATGGTGTAGTTGGTTATCACGTCAGTCTAACACACTGAAGGTCCCCAGATCGAGCCTGGGTCGGATCATCTTCTTTTGCACTATTTTTTGACCCCCTTTTCGACCTCCCTTCCTTTTTTGCCTGGTTTATTCAACCCTCGCTTTTCTTATTTTTTTTTCTTCCTTTTTCTGTTCTCGATACTTCCCCCTATCTTCCCCCATTGCGGTTTTGGATTGGTTACGCGTGAAGGGCACAGGAGGTGCTGGCTACCAGGTCGACGAGGGGACGCAAGGATGGGTGGAAAAGTGCAGCTCTACCTCCAGTCTAGACTCAAGAACGAGATATAGAAAGAGGGACGCGCCTAGGGATAGGTAGGAGACAAGGGTCATATCATATCATGTCATGGAAGCATGATGACACGTTGAAGGAAGGGGAAGAAGAACAAAGGCAAGGCATGTCATCAACAACAAGTAGACAACAAGACGGCCTATAGATACATTACATATTCTACAACCGCTGAATTTGGGTACCCCGAAGACCTCCGAAGACCTCAAATGGTCCCGGGCCTGAAACAACTACGCTATGCTATGTACCTGTACCTCTGACGATACCTTGACCCTATAGCTACTAGTTACCAGAGATACCAGAGATACCAAAGCTACTACACTACGCTACTAAGGAAACGTCCTGTTAGGGAGGGCCGGTGTCGACGGCGGCGGCGGCAGAGGAGGAGGTGGTGGAGGAGGGGGTGAAGCAAGGGGAAGAAGCATCATCATCATCATCCTCTCCATCTTCCTGCCCATCACCAACACCAACACCGTCACCACCGTCACCACACTTCTAGTGCTTCGCCTTACCAACAACCACCGCGGCATCCCCCAAACTCTCCCACCCCTTCCTCTCCCAAGGCGCAACCACACAACCAACCTGCGCATCCGCCGGCCTTCCCGTACCCGCATACGCCCTCGCCAGGTCCTCCGGACTGAGTTCTCCCCTCGGCGGGACGCCCTTCCTCGCTACTCTCAGCGCCATCTCACTCGCTCCCTCGCTTATCTGTTCCTCCTCTCCCCCTTCTTTCTCTTCTCCTTGCTGCTGCGCACCAAGTGAAGCAGCCAACTGAGCAACCCTCGCCCACCCATGCGGCAAAAACGGATGCAACATGACATCCGTCATCGGCTGTGCCTCTCCCGCACCAAGCGCCGTGAGGATCGCTCTCAACACTTCACCCAGCTGCGCCTGCTGCTCCGGAGAGATCCCCTCGTCGCTGGAGCGGAGGGTTTGGAGTTCGGATACGACGGCATCCATTGACTCGGCGTCGTTATCTAGTAGGGCGATGACGCCTAGCAGCAAAACGGATTGAACATGCTGCTGTTCCTGTTTTTCCTCCTCTTCCTCCAAGTCTGCAATCACACCAAACAGGAGATCGCGACCGCGCTCGCGCGCGTCTTCTTGGCCCGTGGCCCAGAGGATCTGAGCCAGTAGGCAGGCGACGTCTGGATTGGTGTCGGATTCGGAGAGGGCTTGGTCGAAGGCTGACACTGCCTGGGTAATAGAGTGGGAGTAGTATTTCGCCAAACCCAGTGTGACGTGCGCGGAGAGACGCAGTTTGCGGCGTTCTTCGGCGGAGAGTTCGTCGTCGGCGGATTCGTCGTCGGAGGAGGATAGTTGGAGCGCGAGGTCGGCGGAGTCGATTGCTTCCCTAAACAAACGCGCGGAGAGCTGGAGGCGGGCGAGGTCGGATTTTACGATGGCGAAGTGTTTGAGGGCCAGGGGCGACTCGGTGGTTTCGTATTCTTGCTCGAGAGTGGTGGAGAGGGAGTCGAGGATGGAGATGGCGCGGGTGAGTTCGCCGGTGCGCTCGAGGAAGAGAGCGAGGAGGTGGGTGTAGGCCAGGTCGGTGGAGGAGGAGGCGGAGGAGTGGAGGGATTGGAGTTGGGAGAGGGCGAAGATGGGTTGGATTAGGGAGGTGATGGGGAGGGACTCGGAGGAGGGGGAGGAGAGGATGTAGTCGAACATGGAGACTGCGTAGCGCTGGGAGATGATGCGTGATGAATCGCCGGAGATCTCCATGGCATGCGTAAACAAACCCCTCGCATCCTTTTCGTTCCCTGTCAACAGCGCTACGATGCCCTGACCTAGCCAGGCGAGCGAATAATCCGGGTCGGTTGATTGCGACCGTGTGAATGCTTCGTTGGCGAGTGCAAGATCGCCCTGTGCCAAAGCCAAAGTAGCCAGGTTGGCCCAGACGTGGGCGCCGCGCTCGTTGAGGAAGAGCGAGCGGCAGAAGGCGTGCTGGGCGACGGCTGGGTTGACTTCAGAAGTAACCACACCCAAAGCATTCCAGAACTCAGAGTTGCCAGCCTCAAGCTCGATGGCGCGCTTGAAGCAGGCCATGGCGGCTTTGACGTAGTTTGTGGGCTTTTTGTGGCTGTTCTTACGTATGTCCGGGGGCAGACAGGCGTGAGCGCGGTATTCGGCCCAGCCGAGGTTGTAATAGGCGACGGATTGCGCGTGGATATCGTTGCTAGCGATATGGATGGAGCGCTTGTGGGCGAGAATGGTGGCCTGGAGGGCTTTGGTCAAGTCTACGCCGACAGTTTCCTCCTTAGGGAAAATGCCGTCGGTGGAGACGATGCCGGTACCGACGTTGTCGATATCCTTGAGGATTTGGTAGGCGGGGAAGTCCTCGTCGGTGCCAAGGAGCGAGGAAACGGTTTCAGCCGGGAACTCGGAGATGCGGCCTTGGATGTTGGAGAACAAGGAGCAAGCGTCACCGATGGCCTTCCAGTAGTTGAAGGTCTCCTTGATGGCATCAGGAGCCTTGGTGGCAAAGGTGAGTGTCTCGGTAGCCAGACCGGCAGCCTTGCCAAAGAATCCCTTGTTAAGGCTGTCAAAGGCGTTGTCGACGAGTGTCTGCATCAGGGCAGTGGCGACACCTTCTTCGTCCGGCCGCTCCTGGATGACACGTTGATAAAGCTCGATGGCCTCATCAAACTCACCCAACTCGCGCTTAATGTCGGCCAGGATGAACTTTGTGAACCACGTCTCTCCGGTGAGGTTGGCTTCAGATGATTCCTCTAGCTTCTGGGCGTTCAAGATAGCCTTGGTAGCGGCAATGTAGCGACCAGAGCTGTGGTATGCCTCACCCAAACCCACCCAGGAATGGTAATCATTGGGAGAAATACGCAAAGCCGACTGAAAGGACACAATGGCCTTGTGGAACTCTTGTTTATTGAGCTCGGCCACACCCAGAGCGGCAAAAGGCCAGCTTATACCCTTGCGCTTGGAGCCAGGCGGTGGCTTGACTTTGCCAGAATCGACAACTCTTTGGGCAACGAGCTCGACGCGGTCCCAGTCTCCGTCATCGGCAAAGGATCTAGCTAGCCGCTCAGCAGACTCGACCTCGGACGGTGAAAGCTCCACTGCCTTTTGGAAACACCTGCGCGCTCGCTTCTTGTCCTTGGCGTAGTCGGCGTAGTAGATACCCAGGACGGTGTAGGCTGGGGCGTAGTTGAGGTTGTTTTTGAGGGACTCCAGGAACAAGGCGTAAGCTCCAGACCGGTCCTTTCGGGCAGCCTTGGAAGTGTCGATGTTCCAGATGCAGTAACCAAGACGGTACTGGGTTTGAGAAAGGAGTTCCTTGGACTGGCCCTTTTTGGAGAGGATGGGGATGCAGGCGTCAAGCTCGGCCCTGGCCATGTCAAAGTCTCCTTTGAGTGCTTTGACCCAAGCAGCCTCTGTCCTGACGCGGATATTATCCGGGTCACGCTTCAAGGCCCGTTCGAGGAAGTCAATAGCTTCATCGTACTCCTCCTCCTCCTCGTAGATCAGACCGACACCAATCATAGCAGGAGTAGAGGTAGGGTCGTGAGCGAGTACCGCATCGAAAAGAGCCTTGGCTTCCTGGTGGTTACGAGGGGTCTGGTAAAACACCAAAGCAGTGCCGAGATATAGGGAGAAAGCGTCCTCAGTAAAGCGAAATTCCATACCAGTCTTGGCCCGCTCTTCTTTCAGGAAAGTCAACGCCTTGCGCATCAGCTCGACATTGCTATCCCACTCCTCAAGATGCTGATAATATTCGCCCATCAGTCTGAACGCCAGCAAGGACTCGGCACCGCTGATACCCTCTGTCATCATAAGAAGACGGTCTTCCTCGGTGATGGGAGCATATATCGTGGCCGCGCCTCCATCCTCGTCGTCCTCGCTCTCTTCCGTGCTACCCTCACTCTTGGCCGCCGCATCATCTGTTGTCTGTTCCTGCTTCTCCTGCGGGAAGGGAGACACGCTGCTGGTCAGGAAACCCATGACCACCCTGGTCAGATCACTGTCTGGGAAGAAAATGCAATACTGTCTCAGCACCGTGACATCCCACTCCTTGATCTCCTTGTGGTCCTGCCAGTTGATTGCGATATCCCAGGCCAGCTTGTAGGGGTGCTTGATGATGACCATGTCGTTGGCGAGCTTCAGGACATTAGCCAGTTCTCGCTCCTTTTCCTCTCCTGGAGGCCAGGCCAGCAACCGGTCATGGCAGTATTGGATCAGCTTTTCCTCGTACATGCGACGTACTTCATCGTCGTTGGTCCAGTTGATGAGCTGCGCGTAGGTGTAGCTCAACCTGCTCTGCCTGTAGACCTCCCTCTTGACCTCTAGGGTGACCTCGTTGATTCTTGCGCCGATGCGCGTCCTCCTCTCGCCGATCAAAGTGTTGATGCGCTTCTTCTCGTTCTGTTCAACCAACTGAGCCTGTGTCTCGTATGTCCTCCATACATGGCCGAACCGACCCTCGATGGCCTCGTAGATGGGAGATTCGGGCAATATTAGGTCGAGGGCGTCGACGTATTGATATGACTCGGCCTTGGTGCGGGCGTAGGTGATGAAGCTGTCGACGGTCTCGTAGCATTTCTGAAGGTCATTCGCGTCTCGGAAAATCTCGGCGAGCTTGAGGACGGCATGCTGGTGCTGCTTGAACTTCTTGGAGGTGTCGAGATTTGGATACAGCTTGACGAGGCCCTGCCATGCCTCCCTCTCTTCTGGCTTGAGTCTGGTGGCGGCAAGGTATGTGTTCTCTGCTTCTTCCAGCCTCCCCTTCTTGTCTAGAGCAAAGGCCAGGAGGATGTGGCCCTGGTAACTCTTGCTGTCCTTGTCGATGATGTTCTTTGCGCCCTCGATGGCGTCGTCCCACTGCTGTTTCTTGATGGCCTCGGCAGCCGCCTTGACGAGCTGTTTGGTGGACATTTTGCCCTGTTGGATAGGATAGGTTTGTTACAGACAGATCGCAAATATGAAGAAAGATGGCAAATAGGGAAAACACGAAGGGGAGAAAAAAGAGGTAAACAAATGTTGCGATGCTGAGGTGATGTTGGAGTGTTAAGCTTCGTGTTTGGCGACAGCGGGTGAGCTAACAAGTGAACATCAACTGAACCAGGCGCAATGTGGACTCTGTGCATCATAGAGGTGGGGCTCACTGTCTGTCGAACACAAACAGCACTGTATTGACCTCTTATCGCTTATCGGAGCTCCAGGGTCTCAAAAAATTTGGGATTCGCGAAGTCGACAAGACTCGAATTGGAGAATTGAAGGACGCTCGGTCCACTGCTGGCCTTCAGTGCTCTTCAGTTGTCACTATCAATTTTCTGTGTCCCGTCTTGCATGTCTCCATTCCCAGGACATCCTCCACCATCACCACCACCACACCACCACATACACAATGGAACCAGGATCAGCAAAACGACGAAAGATTGGCCACTCGCGCGGTGAAAGCGCAGTTGGCAACATCGACGCCGCTGCTTCCTCGGGTCTCTCCCGTGGCCGCGCATTCATCCTCGAAGCCGAAGAACTCCTCGACGAAGTGAAGCTCGACTATGCGACCGCCCTCGAAGGTGTCGACTCCCTCCTCCACAAGATCAAGGGCTCCATCGAAGCCATCGAAGCACACGATGCCCTCCAGATTGCCGAGGCTGCCACTAAACTCGAAAAGAAACACAAGATCCAGATCCCGTTTCCCGAACCGCGCCCGTCTGACAAGTCCAACTACAAGGTCGCCTTCGCAAAGCCTTCTCAGTTCAATGTTGTCGGCAGCTATGTGTCCAAGACCATGATCAAGGCCCAAAAGAGCCATGCTGTGGATATGGTGGTCGTCATCCCCGGAGAGACTCTGCAAGAGAAGGACTACCTCGACCTGCGATACTTCTACAAGAGAGCCTACTTCCTCGGTGTTGTGGCGGCTGCTTTACAAAAGGACTTGGCTGATGATGGAGAGCTTTCATACGAATACCTGAACGGGAACTCCCTGTCTCCCATTCTGTCGTTGAAACCAAAGGTCGAAGGGGAAAAGAAGGATGGCCGACTGGACTACAGAATTCGCATCATCCCTTGCGCCCCAGACGCCTTCTTCCCCAAATCGAAGCTTCACTTGGGCGCTACCCTCGTGCGCAAAGCTGGTGGTGACGAGTCCAAGGCCGCGACCAAGCCTACACCATTCTACAACTCGACCATTGTTTCCGAGTCGTGCTTCTTCCCCTACCTGAAGCTCTTGCGACAAACCGAAAAGAAATGCGCCGCGTTCAAGAAGGCTTGTATCCTTGGTCGGGTATGGTTGCAACAACGGGGACTGGGAAGCGACATGTCGGATGGTGGTTTTGGTCACTTTGAATGGGCGGTACTCCTGGCGCTTCTGCTCCAAAGCGGCGACAACACCACAGGCCATGCGCCCTTGTCTACATCCTTGAGCGCCACCCAGCTGTTCAAGGCCATGGTCCAGTTCTTGTCTGTTACTAACCTCTCCGAGAAGCCTTGTGTTTTGGGAACTGCCACCATCGAGTCCGAAACCGCTGGTCCGGTTCTCTTCGACGCTGTTCGCGGGTTGAACGTTGCCTTCAAGATGAGCAACTGGTCCGCGGGCAAGCTACACCAACACGCCAAGTGGACAAGGAGCCTTCTCAACGACAGCACTGCCGACCAGTTCACCCCTACCTTCATTCTCAAGGCCGACCTTCCCTGGCAAAATTATGACCTTATTGCCCACCTCAACTACGATGGAAAGCAGGACAAGACGCAACCGATCGACTGTCGGGGACGGGTATGGGAATACAGCGACAAGGTGCACAGGGTTCTCAAGCGGGCTCTTCAGGACGACGAACTGGGTGAGAGGGCTCGGTCGATTCACATTCAACTACCCAAGAGCTCATCTTGGGATCTCACCAAGAAGCCTTCCACAAAGCAGAACCACACAATCGAGATTGGTGTCCTCTTCAACGCCGCCAACATGACCCGCACCGTCGACCGTGGTCCGGCCGCTGGACCTAGCAACGAGGAAAAGGAGGAATGCGCCAAGTTCCAGCGGTTCTGGGGTGAGAAGTCGGAACTTCGTCGTTTCGAGGAGTCCATCACGGAGACCTTGATCTGGTCGTCCACCTCCCCCTTTGACCTCTGCGAGGAGATCATGCGCTACATTCTCAAGCTCCATCTTCGCGTTGGCTACCTCGAGGACGAGCTCACCTTCCACGGCGACGGCTTTACCGAGCTGATCCCCATCAAGCCGACCGACACCTCCGTCTTCAACGCTGCTCGAAAGGCCTTTTCCTCCTTCGAGAAGGACATCCGCAACCTCGACGACATGCCCCTACATGTTAGGCAAATCGCCCCCATCTGCCCCGAACTGCGACACGCCTCCGTCAAGGTGCCCTTCTCGACCGTCACCAAATCCGGTCCTCGCCCCTTGGAATGCGTCATCTCGTTCGAAGCCTCCGGCAAGTGGCCCGAGTCCATCGTGGCCATTCAACGCACCAAGATCGCCTTCCTGCGCATGATCGGCGACCTCCTGGAGCGTTCCAAGCCCGGCGAAGTCCGCACCTACGTCGGTCTCGAGTCATCCACCACCACCAACACGGAACTCGAAAACCTCGCCTACCTCGACATCGTCTACGAGTCCGGCCCTGCCTTCCGCCTGCGCATCCACTCCGACCTCGAAGAGGCCCTGCTCACGCGCCAATCGCACGACAAGACCATCGACCAACACCACCGCCACCAAGCCTCGGTGCTCCTCTCCAACTACCGCAGACTCTACTACCACCTCCCCCTCCACACCCAATCCATCAACACCTTCGCCACCCGCTTCCCCGCCTTCTCGCCCACCATCCGTCTGCTCAAGCACTGGTTCTCCGCGCACAAACTCTCCTCCCACTTCACCCCGGACTTCATCGAGCTCGTCGCCCTTCAGGTCTTCCTCTCCCCATACCCCTGGGACAAACCCTCCTCCCCCTCCGTCGGCCTGCTCCGGTCCCTCCTCTTCCTCAGCCGCTGGGACTGGCGCTCCGAACCCCTAATCGTCGACACAAACGGCGACATGCCGTCTGCCGAACGCTCCGCCATCGCCACCCGCCTCGAAGCCTGGCGCAAGATCGACCCGCTGATGAACCACACCGTCTTGTTCGTCGCTACAGCCCAAGAAACCTCAGGAGTAGCCTACACAACCGTCAACGGCGTCGCGCAGCCTAGTAAAGTCGTGGCGGCACGCATGACCGCTTTGGCGAAGACCGCCTGCCACGTTATTCGCGAAGAAGGCGTCACAGAGCTGGACGCGAGACGCTTGTTTGTGCCGAGTACAAAGGAATATGACGTCCTCTTGCACCTTTCCCCCAAAGCTATCAAGGCTGTTGGAAAAGTCTATCCCAGTGAAGACCTCACCAACCCCTCTGCCTCCAAGTCCAGCAGTGGAAGCAAATACAAAAACCTCTCTACCAACTTGACAGAGGACCCACTACCCCTGCCTACCTCCCCCATCGACGCCCTCTTCGAGAAACTCGAGCAGATCTACGGCTCCGGATCGTCTGCGCCGCTGGTCTTTTTCAGAGGAGGAGGAGAGGATGAGAAGGTTGTTGGAGCGATTTGGAATCCTACTCTTGGGAAGAGGGGGTTGAAGGTTAATTTGGGCACGTCGTACAAGCCGGTTAAGGGGGCGGGTAAGAGGAAGCTTGATGAAGATGAAGATGGTGAGGATAAGGAGGAGGAGGAGCAGTTGGTTGAGGTGAATAGGGAGGCGATATTGAGTGAGATTGCGAGGGTGGGTGGGGAGTTGGTGGAGAGGGTTGAGGTGCAGAGGGAATAGAGAAGCGAGAGACAAGACTTCGCGTTGGAATGTTTAGATATGATATTTGATTATGGTGGAGGTGTATCTGGATGTAGGGGTGGGTGGGTGGTAGCTGTTGGTTGTAGATATACCTCATGAAGTACTACTGTGGTACTAGGTAATCATCGATATTTGCATCTTTTGGTTTTGGTTAGGAAAAGTAAAAATGGATACCTGGATTCTATCGTATGATACTAGTCTACCTCACGGAATCTGCTGAACTTGTTACCTACCTACCATGTCCTGCTATTTTTGTTCAACTATCTAAGTCTAACCTCCCTGACTTTCTCGGAGAGGTATTGTACACCGCATATATCTTGCCATTACGTCGGTCGGTCCAACCGTTCGCGCAGACCTGTCTGTTGTCGGATAAAAGAGGTGACAGGGGTGGTCAGACCGCCCTGTCTTATGTAATCTGGGCCCGCTGGCATAACCAGCAAAACCCTGATATTAGAGATTCTGTGTGAGGGATTTTCCTAGCAGATCTCTATATAATATATAGTTTGCACCCTACTTTCGTACATATATTTTGACCCCTACTCGTACTCGTATTCTATAATTAAGAGTCTTATACGTAGTATCATCGATTGTAGTTAACCGGGTAGATATAGTACTTAATAAGTAACGATAAAGATAATAATTTTAAACCCCCTATAATCGATAATATCTATTGATTTTAAGACCGCTAGCGAAGTTATTTTTAATAAGTTTGAAGATTAGTATCTTTAGGAGAAGGGATTTAAGGATAAGGTTTTTAATAAGGAGTTCTAGTCTTTTATCGACCTTAATTTCGAAAAGAGAATCCTTTGGCCCGTTACTCCTCTTAAACCGCTAGTTATTAATTTCTAAGAATTAGCTATTGAAATAACTTAGGAGTACTAAATCTAGTAATAAATTTTCGAAACTACCGAAAATACGGACCCCGGACTTCTAATAGTTAATACCCGGGCTTCTTAAATTGCCCGGTCCGCTACGGCCCCGGCCCCAACATTTACTTCCGCTTTAGTTTAAGCGCCTATCCTTCCCGGACTAGTTATTAAAATATCTTTTACCGCTAAACGCTTAGGCTTTACGTTTAAATCCGATTTCCGTAATTATAAGGCCGCCCTAATTAATTACCGTTACGAAAAGAAAGATTAGGATAAATTCGTCTTAAATATTAATGAAGTTAAAGATTAGATAAAGAAATATATTATTAAAAAGCTTTATTTAATTTGCTTCCTAAAAATCTAATTTATTACCGTCTAGTACGATAAATTCCGTACTTCGATTAGCTATAACCCTATTAAAATTAGAGAGGATACCCGCGCTAAGTACTAGGAGAAGGTTCGTTTTATTCAATTTCCTAAGAGTTAGACCGCTTAATTTAAAGAGTAGGAAGGAATTATAATTATCGGCTAATATTATACGGTCGATAAATATATTAATTTAGAGAATTAGTATAAAGATTTCCTCTACGTAGTAAGTAAATTCCTTAATTCTCCCCTTAATATTTAAATTATAATATATCGCTAAATTAAAAATAATAAATTTCATTCCTTTATAAATATAGCCCGGGAATTTAAATAGGCGGTCTATAAAACGTTCCTATTAAGTAAGGGTAGTTCCTAAATTTATAAGGATAGAATATTTAGGGTTAGAATTATATTTACTAAAAAAGTTAGTAGAGACGCCCCTAGTAACCCCCGGGATAACCGAAATAAAAGGCCGGCTAGAAATTATTAAGACCGTAATAATAAAAAGCCGAAGAGGGTTTACTTTATTTACGAACGAATAAATTATTAAATTAAATATTACTAATATATTAATATAGTTAATTAATTAAAGTATTTTAAGGAGAATTCTTACGTTCGTATAAGAGTGAATAAGAATTACTAGAAGGACCCTAAACTCACCTAGCGAATAAAGGAAATCCTAAAGGAGGCTTAAATTAGGAAGGATAAAGAAGAAGTATCCTACGCTAATAGTATTAGTAACTTTTAATTTAATAGTCGGCGTATTAGTAATATAAACTACGAAGCGAACTTCTTAATACTAGAACCTTATAATAAGGGGCTAAAGTATTTATTAAGAAATTTAATAATTTTTAATTTAGGTACGATAATCTATATTTTTAATAAGGCTAGCCGTTTTAAAGGCCTTATACCCGTAAGGGAGGAAGACTACGTCTAGACGAGAAATAAATCTATTATAATCGAAGGGTATAATTCAATCTATTTAGTAATAAATAACGACGAAAGTCTCCCTATCAATTTTAAATTTAACGACGTCGCATTTATACTAAAAATAGCCTACAACCTCGTATCTTTAAAAAAGTTATTAAAAAAAGGATTATATTAAAATTATTTATTTAATCCTAATTACCTATATTCCCACTCAAATAATACTTACCTTTACCGTTTCTCTTTAAAATTCAATTAATTTATATTAGAATATATACTCCTCGAAATATATACTAATTAATCCTCTTTTTATATACGATTTTACCAATTTACTAACGAAACCGCTAAGAAGCTACTAGAGGGCGATACTTTACATTAATACCTTCGCTTTAATTACTTAAAATTAAAGACCTTAATTTAATTAATAAATAAAGAATATAGGGTACGCCTTAAAGGCCCTAATTTTATTCATTACAATTTTTATACAATAATTAAAATAAAGCGCTAAATATATAGAAAAGTCTACGACGCGCCAAAAGGTCCGGGACTCCGTCTCGCAATCGATTTTTTTAATTATCCGCCTATAAAAGTACCCGGTAGAAGGACAGTCTTAAATTTAATAATCGTCGTAAATCGCTAGTCCAGAATAATATAATTATATTACTTATTAAACCGGATAACGGACTCGATCATTACTATATTAACGTTACTATTTAACGGTCTTAACCTTCATTATTAAATCCAACCTAGGGTAATCGAATATAATAATAAAATAACTATAACCAAACCCTACGTTACCGCCTTCTTAATAATAAGAAATATAGTTATCGAACCTTCGGTTCTATATATTTAAATATAGAACGGTAGCGCCGAACGCTCGGAGGGTATAATTAGGGAAAAATCAATAGCTATAAAGGAAGGGGTAAAACTACTTTAAAAATTCTAGAGAAAAATTACAATAGCGGTAATATATTTATTAAATATAACCCTATAATAGGAGTATAATTAGAAATCCCTAGAAGAGCGTTTTATAGCGTATATAGTAAATTGTAACGGCGGTTAACAAAGGATAGTACTACAACTATTATACCTAAAGGTATATAGGTACAAAGCGTTCGCACTTACAGTCGATATCCTACGCAGTTAAAAGCGGACTTAAAAGCTCAAAAAACGGGCTTAAGTAGAATATTTAATTAATTATTAGTCTAATAATATTTATTATATTTAAAATCTATATACAAATTAAGTAGTCGCAATTAGGGACGTAGTCTTTAATAAAGACGAGGTTTTTACAAATAATATCGAATAATTCTATAATACTTTAAATATTTCTTTTAAAAAATTGGCCGTACAATTAAACGATATTTATTAACTAAATTTCGATATATCCAACCCGCTACCGACTAAAAGTATTAAAATAAAAGATAAAGAGGCTAATCCAATTATCGAATCCCTACTTACCGCTAATAGAATTACAACTTCCGAACCGACCGAATTTATATATATATAAAAGGAGGAAAAATAAATAAATTAAAAGGGTAAAAGTATTATAATTACCTTAGCGGCAGCCTTAAAATTACGGCCGTAAGAAGATTAGTAGGTAACGATAATAAATAAAGAAGAGGAAACGGGTTATCCCATTCCCTTAGAAAATCTAGCGTCGTTCTTTATTAATCGTTTTAATATATTATACTTTTAAAAAAGCTAGCTAACGTATAATAAATACCTCTATTAAATAAAATCCTTCTTAATTACTTTAAATAAAATAAACGTTAAATTATATAAAGGATAGTCTATTAATAAAGAAACCCTTAATTAAATAAAGCGCTTAGGGATCGGCGAAGAAGAAGAGAAATTCTTTAATAATTCGAAATTAATTAAAGATATTATAAATTGTTATAATGCCCTTAAAACTTTATTTACGCTCTATAAACGAAACTTCCCTCCCCTCCTTCGTTTCTATAAAAATCTCTAGGGTTATCCTTTTAATAATATTTTTACGAAGGTAGAATAGGAGTATATAAACGACTACGAAGAAAAAAAATTGTAGGTATAAATTAACTAAAACGAATAATTAGTTAATAAAACCGCTATTCCTTTTAACTCTATATAGATATATACGTATAAATTCAATGTAAAAAGTTACTTCCTTAAATATAAAATTCGTTTAATTATACGAAGAGACTAATAATTATGCGATAATGTACGCGAAACGTACGTTACTATTTTCGTAATCCGGTCCTTCCGGATTATAATAACTATTGCCGCTTACTTTAATTTCGAATTTAAATAATATAATATTATTAACGCTTTTATTAACGCGGTATTAAATGAGATTATTTATATAAAGGTATTATACGGCTAAGTATATCGAAGTAAAGTATTAAAATTGCTACGAACCCTCTACAGTTTAAAACGTTCCCCTCTACTTTAATAGAAGGAATTTACTAAAACCCTAATAAAGGTTAGCCTAACCCCCATCCCTATAAAATTATATATTTTAATTTATAAAAATATAATTATATTCTTTTATATTAATAATATTATCCTCGCTTATAAAATAGAATACTTATCGTTAGTAAATAGAGTAATTTCTACCCTTAAGAGGCACTATTAATTAACCGGTAATTACGATATTTAATAATTCTTAAGTATCGAAATTATTCGAAATTATTATTGCCGACTAATTTAGTTGTTTCAATGAAAGTATATTCTTAAAATTATAAAAGGAATTATATAGACTAAGAAAGCCCCTAATACCCCTATAATACTTAAAGAACTAACTGCCTCGTTAGAGACTACTATTTAATATTTAATTAAAGAATATTAAAAAGTAATTAACGCCATTCTCTACTTCGCCGTTATTACCAAACTAAATATTTCTTTTACTTTATCCCAACTAATTCGCTTCCTTATTAACCCTAGGCAAGCTTACTTTTTAACGATTTAATGGTTAAAGGCCTACCTTCGAAATATTAATTATTATACCCTCTAATTAGGAGGAGGCGACGGCTTCGAAATTTATATTAATTTATCCTTTATTAATAATTCTTTTAACCGACGGAATTCTTAAGGGTTCGTAATATAATTATTTAGTAGGATTATTAATTAGCGARCTAATAARTAARATATARTAATAACTTTAATAATAGAGGTTGAATTATTATCCYTYGCTTAAGGARTAAAGGAAAGTATATAAGTAAAAAAGCTCTTCGATTCCCTTACCCTTCGGCTTAAACTCGAAATCGTACCCTTTAATTACGATAATAAATAAACAATCTACCTTATTACTAAAGAGAATTCTAAACTCTAAACTAAATTTAAATACATTAATATTTATAACTACTAATTTAAAGAAGGATAATAATAAAATATTATCGACGTATACTATATACCAATAGGGTAAATAATTATTAATAGACTAACAAAGGCGCTAAATTCACGCAAATACTTTAAATTTATAAAGTAATTTAACTTAATAAATATTAGAAAAATAAGGGGAAAGAAGAGGGAGCTAATAACAATCGAAGTTAGTTATTTAATTATAAGGGTCGATAAAGAAGATTAGGGAGAGATCTATTAAACGATAAAAAGAAAGGATAAGTATTAATATAAGTATAAATTGCCTTTATATATAATATAATTAAAAGGACCTTTATAAATTAAGAGGCTCTAATATAGTAATTTCTAACTATAAGGTAGAAAAAAAGTAAAAAGATTAATCCCGGCAGGATTCGAACCTACAACTTTTAAATATACTTTCTAATAATAATCCGCTAACTATACTATTAAATATACTTAAGAAATAATAGGTAGTTAATTAAAAATCGACCCCAACGCTCTAATTACTAAACTACGGGATTACTTTTATTATTAGAAATAGTACTATCGACCTTCTATATTTATAGGATACGACCGTAGGCAATACCTTTAAAAGTAACCGCTAGAAGAAATTAAGAAAATAAGTACAAATTTATAAATAGCTTCAATTATTTCCAACTTCCTAAATTAAATCCAATTCAACTAGGGGGGTATATCGGATAAAAGAGGTAACAGGGGTAGTCAAACCGCCCTATCTTATATAATCTGGGCCCGCTAGCATAACTAGTAAAACCCTAATATTAGAGATTCTATATAAGGGATTTTCCCAGCAGATCTCTACACAACACACAGTCTGCACCCTACTTTCGTACATACATTTTGACCCCTGCTCGTACTCGTATTCTACATCTGTCTGTCTGTCTCCCGTCCTCTTTGTTTCCACCTGTCTGTCTGTCTGTCTGTCTGTCTGTCTATAAATCACACCTAACCTCTCAGTCAGTACCTACCTAATTTAAGCCCTCACTCAACAAGCTAGCTACTACCTCGACACATCACCAACCAAGCAACACAAGAAAAAAAAAACCTTCCTCAAGGAACCAACTGAAAGAAATTCTTTCCCTCCCTCCCTCCCTCCCTCCCTCCCTCCCTCCTTAAGATTAGTAAGTAGGTGTAGGTAACTTCATCGAAGGTTGTGTGTGTGAGGACAAAGAAATCATCATCATCAACTGGAAACCCCCCCCCGCATGTCCTTCTCTTCTCTCCCTTTCCTGTTTTGCTCGTCGTGATCCCTCCCTTCCTTCCCTTCCCTCCTAGGAAAGAAAGAAAGAAAACACAACACTCTTATGTACGCTACCTATCTACGAAAACTTTTCTGGGGCTGCCTGCTGCCTGCCTGCCTGCCTCCTTTTGAAAACACCCGACTCTTCTTCTTCTAAAGCCTAGCTAGGTAGCAGATAAGGACCTAGTGTACCTCCATGTACATTATCTACACTACACCCGTCTTGATGGACCGACTGACCCCTTCGTGAAAAGGTTCCCGTCGTCGTCCAACGTTCCAGCCCCAACCAAGTTCAACAGCCAGCCAGCCAGCCAGCGGCCAGATTGATTGACGTTTTCGCTAGGTCCCCGTTGTTTGGGGCAGCGTTGGGGAGCATTATAAATGAGGCATCGTTCGTGGCATGAAGACAAGAGGGCATAAAGACATGAAGATATGGAGACGTGAAGACGTGAGGACGTGAGGACATGAAGATTCGAGGACAAGAAAGCATTCATTCGGATTTTCAGACGTGAGGACATGAGGACAGGAGGACAATAATAGATGAATCGATCCCAATCAATTCTTCTTTCATGATGTTCTTTCTTTCTAATAGTAGGGTATGATAAACACGCAACCAGCACCAGGCAGCCAGCAACGATTTAAGTTTTGCAAAGCAACAAACAACACAGATCAACACAGCAACACACAAGAAAGAAATAAAATAAACATAACTCGTCATCCTCCATCCACTACCCACATCCCAACAGGGGGTGCCGAGCAGTAAGCATAACACAACAATAGCTGGGCCGCCCATCTCATCCAGCTGATGAGCCTTCCAAACCACAACCGCTCCCGAGCCCGGCTTGACGCGATTAGTTGGGATAGACACAGACAGTATCCAGTGGGAGTGGAAGAGCCCAGCCGTTTTCCATCCGCTTGCATGTGTCAGCGGTCCAGCTTGGCCTAGACCGCAGGACATTGAAGCTCTTGGTATCCCATCCATCGCTCTTCACGGCCCCAAAATCTTAGCCCAATGCTGCTCTCGTTCAGATTTTTTGCTTTCAGGGTTCATGATCCTGGCCCAATGGTCCTTTTTATAAGAACCTCGCCTTTCATAATGATTCCTGTTTGAAGCCTTGTCCTCATCTTTCATGACCCCGCTCTATTGAGCCATGGCCATACCCTGCTGCTTTGGGTGCTCATCAATCTCCATCTCATCGCCCATCTCGATGTCCTCATCTTGTCCTTGTTCGAGCTCCCCCTCGGCGTCGCCTTCACCGTCCAGCTCGTCCTCGGATTCGTTCTCGAGGTCAACGCTGCCGTCCTCGGACATCTCGTCCTCCTCGATTACGATGGTGCCGTTGGGTTGACCCTCAACTTCCATACCACCGTTGACGGCGGGGTCGGCAATGCTCGATTGTTCGGCGAGTTCCTCGGCGCCGTACTCTTCTTCGTCGGCGACCTCGTCGGCTTCGGGCTGTTCGGGAGGGAATTCGGGAGGAGCAGAAGCTTCGGAGTCCCTGGAGTTGTATTGTTAGCATGGGTGTGGCATGAAGGGAGAGATTGCAGGAAGTAGATAGTAGGTAGGGAGGCTAGTGTGTTGCCGGGCAACTAAGACAGAAGGGAGGGGCAGTGGGGCTCGTCGCGTTGTTGCGCGCCGTCGCGCCATCACAGGCAGAGGCAATGCAAAATCTTCAGTATCGTATCAGGGCAACACATACCACTTGATGGCAAACCGCGTAACCCTGGGCTTCTCAGCCAGCACGTTACGGCGGATCTTCTCAATAACGGGCTTCGGGGGCGGGTCATTGATGAGCTCCTCGCTCTCGTACTCGTTGTTGACGTAGTACCCAACGCGCACGAACTCGCGGCCGTCGTAGGCGCACGTCAACAATATCACCGTGACACCCAGCAGCTCGTCGATGGGAATGCGCTTTGTGTCAGGAGGCTCGGCCTCGAAGATGAACTTATTGACACCGACGGGGATGGGGCCAACGAGGAGGGAGTCGAGTTCCTGGTCGTAGTTGTCCGAGGTGGCGGAGCCGACGTAGGTAAGCTTCCATTCGAGGTCTGATACGCGTAGCGACCGTTAGCGACAAAATCACGACGCGAAGAATGGGAGGAAGGAGTGGCGAGAAGAGGGAGGAGGGGAAGCATACCCTTCTCGAGATGCTCGAGGCATTCGAAGGTGATTTCGAAGAGGTACTTGTCGGTGAACTTGGCGGGGTTGTTCATGACATTGACCCCGAGAAGCGAGACGACAGACATCTTGACGGTGGTGGTGTTGCCGTGTAGGCAATCTGACGAAGATGTGAAGATGTCGCAAGTAGTGGTGGTGGTATTCTAGTCGCGCAAGTATTTATAGTTGGTAGAAGTAATGTATCAAGTGATGATACAGCAGTAAGAAAAGACGACTCCCTGGAAAAGGGAGAGAAGAAGGAAAAGGGAAGAAGATGTTTTGGGGCAAGACTAGGTGGTTGCTGGCCTGTCTTGCGTGTGGTGTTTGTTTTGGTGGAGGAGATTGGAGAAGAAAGTGGAGCGTGGTCTAATAAAGTTCAGCTTATGCAAGGAGGGGACAAGACGAGACGGGACTGCTGCGAACTGCGAGGAGAGGGGAAATGGCCAGTCGGAGTGGGACAAGAAATGCAAATGGAAAGAGGGACAGGACGGCGCCTATCACATTGCGTTGCACACGCGGCAGAGCTGTTATTACAGATGATACGTATTTACAAACTCGTTGTGTTTACCATCCGAAATTGTAATAGACAAGTGGTTCAGATTGGTGACAACAGGATAGGCTTTGGTGTTTCATGGTGTATCTTTCCGTCTTCTGCTCCTTCTGTTTTGTGCTGGTGCCTGACACGGGCGGGACATGTGCAGTGGTGCAGTGGTGTGAGTCGCGTAAATTGAAAGTGGACGAACAGGAACGCGTCTGTCTCCTGGCAGGCTGCAGCGGCTTGCATTGTTGCCGCCGGCAATGAAACACCTTGGCATTTGGGCCAGACCCAGAAGAAGCCACATCACTTCAAGCTTCCAGCCACCTTCAGCCTCATGGTTTGCTGCTAGAGTGGATCCTCTGTGAAGCTCGAAAAAAAAGAGGACCCACCATTTAGAGGCATCTGACCACTCAGCGTGTTCCATTTCACCTTCGATTGTGCTCTAGCGTCGCGACTTTTGCTTTCAGTGACTGGCAGACTGCAGCAACTGCCAAAGCTTCAATGATGCGAGTTCCACTGTCCACTGCCGCACTGCAAAGAGGTCAACGTCCGGCAGTCTTTCTCCAACATTGACCTTTCTTTGCATCCAATCTTTCGACGAGAAACGAACAACACAACAAACATCCACACCGACTCCGACTTTGCGACACTTGCCACATCCTCTACGGAGTCTGGAATACGACGCACGATTATTGAACAAGAGTAGCATCTGCCCAATATCAACCTTTTTACCTTTCTAGCGGATTCTTTGTCAACTGGTTCTCAGCTCTCTTTGACTTTGACCTCACCTCCTCCAGCCACGACTGCGACCGCGACAGCTACAGCTACAGCTACAGCTACAGCTACAGCAACAGATACAGCCGCAGCAGCTTCCGTAGCAGCATCATGCAAATATAGGCCATCTGTGTTCACGGCACTGATTCCGACTTCTCTTCCCGCTCTGCGATATCGACGCGCCTCGACCAACCGTTCACTTCCACGAGAAGCTGTCCTTTTGCACGAGAACGAATTGCGCTTCACTGCTTCCACACTATAACCACGACACCTCGAAATTCATAAACATGTCCGACGACTACGATCCCACAAACATTAATGCTGCCTCGTGGGAGGAGCAAGAGGACTACGGCGAGGCTGATGGCAGCGAACAGTACGGGGAAGCTGAGGGCAGCGAGCAACAAGATATTCAGCATAGCTCGGAACATCAAGAAGCAGAATATTCCGTTGAATCAAACCCTAATGACCTAGGTGATAACCCATCTCAAGATGGAAACACCGATGATGTGGGTGACGACTACGATCCTGCGTCTGTCGTCACGTCTTCTGTTCCCGCACCTTCTGCCCCTGCTCAAGAAGATTCCGCGACCCCAAAGACCGCTCTCCAGCCTGCCGCCCCTGTGGCTAAGAAACCTCGGACCGCTGGAGGTTTCCTAGTGGGAGACTCTGACGACGAGGATGAAGATGGTGATGATGATGATGAACAACAACAGCAACAACAACAAGTTGTACATAAAGAGGCGGCCTCTGGTGCTACATCGAGTGGTGGTTCAGCTCCAGCTCCGGCCTCCGCCTCTGCTACTGCTGCCCCTCAGTCGCATTCTCCTGCTGTCCAGACTACCACATTAACCGTCCAAGACAATGCTGGCGCTACTTTTAGTGCACCTCCTCTGCCTCAACAGGCGCCTCCCCAGTCCGGCGCAATCACAGCAGCTGTTCCGACCACACCGAGTCCCGCTGCCCCTGCCGCCGTCCCTGCCCCCGTGACCCAGGCGGCTCCTGACAGAGTAGCCATCTACGAAGACCAGATCCGCGATGATCCCCGAGGCGCAATGAATGCTTGGTTGGAGTTGATGAAGGAAAAGAGGGCCAGGAGTGACATTGATGGTGCAAGACAGGTCTATGAAAGATTCCTTGCCATCTTTCCCCAAGCGGTGAGTCAGCATATCTATGGTACATCAAACAGTTGAAGCTAACGACAGTCAGGCCGATATTTGGGTCGAGTATCTCGATCTTGAACTCAGCCTCAATAACTTTCCTCAAGCCGAGGGCATCTTCGCCAAATGTCTTATGACAACTCCCAATGTTAACCTCTGGACTCGGTATCTGGACTACATTCGCCGTCGCAATGATCTCAACGATAGCACTGGCCAGGCTCGCCAAACCGTCTCTCAGGCCTACGAGTTTGTCATTGACAACATTGGTTTGGACAAAGATTCTGGAAAGATCTGGGCTGAATACATTCAGTTCATCAAGTTCGGCCCTGGCACGGTCGGAGGAAGCCAATGGCAGGATCAGCAAAAGATGGACCAGCTCAGGAAAGCCTACCAGCGGGCCATCTGCGTGCCTATCTCCAATGTCAACACCCTCTGGAAGGAGTACGATCAGTTTGAGATGGGCCTCAACAAGTTGACGGGCAGGAAATATCTCAGCGAAAAGTCACCATCCTACATGTCAGCCAAGAGCGCCAACACCGCGCTGGAACACATTACCAGGGGGCTGAACCGGACCAACCTACCTCGTCTTCCGCCCGCCCCTGGCTTCGATGGTGACCAGGAGTTCATGGAGCAGGTCGAAATCTGGAAGAAGTGGATTGCTTGGGAAAAGTCCGACCCCTTGGATCTCAAGGACGACAAGGACCAACCGGGTCTGTACCAGAAGCGCATCCTCTACGTCTATAACCAGGCCTTGATGGCCCTGCGTTTCTGGCCCGAGATGTGGGTTGACGCTGCTCAATGGTGTTTCGACAACAACATTACCACGGTAGAGAACAAGGTCACCAAGGACGGCAATGCCAACGGTGTCGAGTTCCTTATCCGGGGCATTGAAGCCAATCCCGAGAGTGTGCTTCTCGCCTTCAAGTATGCCGATCACATCGAGTCGACCTACCCTATTGAGGAGAACGACGAGGCCAAGGTTCAGCGCGGCGAGGCGGTCAAGGCACCCTACAACAAGGTGTTGGATACTCTTTACGCCATGATCAAGAGCCTGAAGGAGAAGGAAGCGGCGCAGATTGCCAAGTTTCAGGAAATGACTGCTGCGCAAGAGTCCAAGACAGGCTCCGACAACGAAGACGGTGATGGGCCGGCAGATAACATCAAGAAGGCGCCGATTGAAGCTATTCAAAAGGGGTATGCCGCGCAGACTCAGCTGCTTTCCCGGATGATTTCGTTCGTGTGGATCGCCTTGATCCGCGCCATGCGTCGTGTCCAGGGCAAGGGAGGTTTAAACGTTCCGCTTGGTGGCATGCGCAAGGCCTTCCACGATGCTCGCGCGCGCGGTCGTCTTACAAGTGATGTCTATGCGGCTGTTGCTCAGCTAGAATGGACTATCTACAAGGATCCCGCCGGTGGCAAGATCTTTGACCGTGGTGCCAAACTGTTCCCAGAGGACGAAAACTTTACTCTCGAGAACATCAAGTACCTTCACTCTCGGGACGACCACACCAACGCCCGCGTCCTCTTCGAAACCGTCGTCAACCGACTCACCCAAAAGCCGGAACTCGTCCACAAGGCCAAGCCCCTCTATCAGTACTTCCACAAATACGAGTCCCAATTTGGCGAGCTCGCCCAAGTCACCAAGTTGGAGAAGCGCATGGCCGAGCTCTTCCCCGAAGACCCCAAACTCGCCACCTTCACCGCCCGTTATGCGTCGGACAAATTCGACCCCATCACCGCTCGCATCATTGTCAGCCCGACAACCCAGCTTCGGCCGAAGAACATGATTATGCCCTCGATCGAACAGCAACAACCCCAACTTCCCATGTCTCAGCGGGACACCCCCGCCCAGGCATTCAGTCCCCGTCCCCAGCAGGGTATCAACTCCCCCAGCGCCGGCCCCGGTGCTCCCTTCGCCCCCAACGCCAACAAGAGGCCCCTCGATGACCGCGACTACGAAGACCATCCCCGCAAGTTTGCCCGCCAAGAGAACGAGCCCTTCGTAAGAGGCGCGTCTCCCCTCAAAGGCGCAGCCGGCCGTAGGCTGGACCAGCAGCGACGCATGGGCGGAGCGTCCGGTGCGTATAGCGGCTCGGGGGCCGGTTCCCAAGTTGCTCCCATTGCTAGGGACATCACCTTCCTGCTGAGCCAGATCCCCCGCGCGGAATTTTATGATAGCCACAGACTTAACCCGTCGCGGATGGTTTCGTTGTTGCAGAATGTCAAGGTGCCGGAGTATTTGGACTGGAAGAGGGAGCGTGAACGGATGCAGCAGATGCAACAGCAACAACAACAGCAGCAGCAGCAGCAGCAGCAGCAAGGGGGAGATGGATATGGTGGTGGTTACGGTGGTGGTTATCAGGGCGGACATGCTAGGAACGTGTCGACGGATTATGCATACCGCGAATCTCCCGGCCCTCACGGCGGAAGACCGTTGAGCCCGTTCACTGGTGGTCCTGGCAGCAGAATGGCTAGTGCGACGGCTACGTATCGTCAACAGGCTGCCGTGGGTAGACCGGGGTCGAGCGGGTCTTATGAACCCCCTCCGGCTGCGCAGTACGGTGTTCCTCCCCCGCAGGCTCAGTATGATGGTGGATGGGCCCAGCAGCAGCAGCAGCAGCAGCAGTATGGACAGCCACCGGCGCAGCAGCAGGGATACAACAGGTATGGTAACCCTCCTCCTCCTTACTAGATTAAGGGAAATGGGGGTGATGGAGAGTATGGAAACAGAGTACTCGGGGAAGAAAAAATGGACAGGAAAGCGAAAGAGGAGCGGTACAGGGACAGGGATTGCTGGGTTCGGCAACTGAAGGAACAGGAGAAAGAGGAACATGGAAGAAGTGCACATGGTGGAGGAGGACAGCGGAAAGAGTTTGGGGGTTAGGTACTTGATCTTGAACTTCGAGCTCTACTTGGGGAATTGGAAAGAGAACGTGGACGGGGTCTTGAACTTCCTACTCATGACCGTCCGAGAGTTGCTTTTCGACTTCCTACCTGTACCCGCACTCCGAGGAAGGTTTAGTGTGAATTGATGATAGGTAGATTATCGAATACTAGTTGCTGTCATTGCGGAATCTTACTTGCCTTGAGCATTGGTACGCCAAGCGTTGAGTCGTGTGGATGGGTAGGTAGTTTGGGACTTTAGGTCTTCCAGGTACAACAAGTGCTATGATACTATTCATTCAAAGGATGTTGAATTCTCCCTCTGCTGCAGGAGTTTTGTGTGTATTCATTAGTTTCAATGAAACCTACCTACCATGAACCGAAGACTGATCTCTCCTCCATTTGCACCTACAACTTGCAACTGCAAATCGTTTAAATCATCGTGTATTCTTCCAACGAACCTCTATGCTAATCACCACCCTTCAAGTTGTCCCGTACTGCGCTGTGCGTTGACATTGAGGACACTGACCCTTTTGATTCGACCGCAATCAAGCAAGACAATAACTGTCGAAAAATTCCACCAAAATTGCATAGTACTGTGGTTCCGAGCAAAAGAAAAAAAACCCCCCTGTGTCAGGTATCTGGCACGGACCACCCCGGTAAAAATAAACCGAATATGGACAGTCCAATACGCTCGCTCGCTTTGGTTACCTAGGAAAGACCGTTACAAAACTGTGATAGGGATCGCAATGAATTTGAAAACACATCGGCCAGATGTCACTTGGGGATTCTTCCCTTCAGGAACTGCCTAGAAGTTGGTTTCCAAAGGTATATTAAATACGCTTGGATGCGTGATAAGAGGATACCTAAGGTGTAATGTACTGACCGTGACGTCTGTTCGGTTTCATTCTTACGACCTATTCGGTTGATCGCCCATCGATGTAGTGCAGTGCCCGAAAAGGTGGTGCCAGCTTTTCTGTTACGAGCGTGCCTAGGTAAGTAGTCAACTCACATCGATTACGTCGCGACCGTCATGATGAGAATCCCTCACCTTTCCATCAAGTTCGTTGTTGTGCCAGCTCACCTGGATCTCAGTATCAACGTTGACGTCTCCTGCTTTCTCCTGCCCTCTCCAGCTCTCCTGCCTTCTCTTGCCTGTCTCCTGCCCCTCTCTCGCCCGCAGCCTGCCTCTGGTACCAACCGCCGTTTGCACGCAGTTGCCAGAGGAACCTCAACGAACAGACGAACTGGACCTCCACTCTCATGGGACGATTTGGCAAGAGGGAGGTACCAATGTACCAGGGTCCAAGGGTGTAGAGACACCAGACGACAAAGAGGAAGGCGAGGCGGTCGAGCCCCGAGGGCGGACGAAGGCGGGGCCAGACGAGGGCGTGGGGCGGTCAAACCAGTCATCAGGCTGAGAGATGGAAGTCACGATGGGAGAAGGGACGAGAGTGGCTGAGTGGTCAGACCTTGGGCTGAGGAAAGTGTTGACTCGGAGTTTCTCGGCGGATTTCGAAGACGTCATCTGTTTGATACAGGCATGGGACGGAGGGCACAGCAGGGCAGGAATGGCAGAGAGGGAGCAGGGGCAGATGGCAAGAACTCTATGGCTACCTTCACGGGTGGCAGGAGCGAAGAAGCAGCAAACGGCAGACGGTAGATGGCAAGAACTCTACGGTTGAACTTCAAGGTTGAAGATGTCAAGGTGAGCGGAATGGCGCAGTGAACGAGGACAGAAGACAAAGATTGACATTTGACAACGTCAACAAAGCGCACGAGCAGAGGCAAAAGGTTGGACAAGATCTGGTAGAGTTTCATGGTCATTTGTGTTTATTCCCATCCAGACCCGGTATTCACTCTCCAGGACTTCTCCGGGAAATATTCAATCAAGCAAATCATCCCCATGTTTCGCTTTCCCGTTTTCACCAGGCGAGCAGGTTCCGAAGCAATCGTGCCAGATGACGGTTTCGATGTTGTCCCACTTTAACCCGAGCACCTACCTTACTTGGGAGGGAAACGACCACCCTTCTGTTTCATCCACGCCTACCTGGCTATTCACTCGGCAGGCATCAACAATCCGGTCTCGGGCACAAAGGGAGATCGCCAACGGAGATCACCAACGGGCGGAAGGTTCTGACAACAACGGCAACCGGGACCTGATATCGTCCGAAGCTTTGAAGTGATGTCCGCCGGGACAGTGGGACCCGCTTTTGACGACATTGGGGCACGTTTTGAACATCGAGGGAGGAGTGACGATGGAGACGGTGACGCTATGCTCGGGCCAAAGAAAGCAACAGCGATGACTGCCTTCAGTTTGGTTGGGAACACCTCTGTATCGACAGCCGAGTGGGAATCCTCCTTGAAGTTGTCGTGAAGGTGCGATCTAGGGGTGCTGTTACCGTTAATTCCGGAGATCGGAAGTTTCGTGCAAATGAAGATGTTTACAATGTCCACATCTCCTGCCACGTCCCAAACATAATGTTTACAATGTCCACATCTTCAGATTTGCTACTGCCACGTCCCAAAAACAATGAGAACATTACGACGACACCATGACTGCATGGATGTCGAAGCCCAGGAAATGGTTGTTGGACGTGTCGTGACCATGGATGTTTTGCTTGAGTGATTGCCATTTTCAGGGCGGGGCCGCGGGGGTCAGTTTCCCCGATTATCTGAGTGGTCACTCCTCCGCCATGACTCTCTCCGTGAACATCTTTGCAAATGATGGCTCTTTGGTGAGAGATCGGAAGTAGCGAGTAAAGCTCATCCTACAACTGGAAGCGTCATCGAAATATTATGACGTCCCCGGCCTGCTTGCGGAAAGGCGACAGCGTTGAACCCGTACCTACCACAACGAAGGCAATCTCACATGGGAGCGCCTTCCCAATCCACGTAATCTCTGACCTTCATTTCCCTCGGCATTGACCGCCAATGCTTTACACAAATGATAAGCTACCTTGATGGCCCGTCACCGTGAGTCGCGACTTCCCAACCGGATTGCCTCCACTGATGACACTCCCACTGAAAACCCAAACCGTCTTGGCACTTGCCCCCCACATGATTTCGTGACAACCGTCATTACCAAGTGTAGGTATTTACCTTACGCAAACAGGAAACTTCACAGCAGCAGTCATTCCACTTGCTCTCATCATTGCAAGTGTCATCGCTTGTCTGGCAAGAAATGGAGTAGGAGTGAAAACCACGGTGATAACTGGGCAAGTCACAAGTGTTTGATGATCCCACTGACCGGACACTCCATCACAACTTCTTTGCTGGTTACTGTCACAGGTAGTCACAGGCGGAGGAATGTTCGCAAGCACGTAGAGTAACTCTCCTCCAGTTTCCCAGGTTCCAAACTTGAGTAATCTCCATCTCGTTGCTGCCACAACTTTGTGACCATGGGATCACCACCCACTGAGTGTTTGACATGAACTCAACCACAACGTAGTAAACAGTTCCATATCGCAGTGAAGGTGATTCAATCTTGTATATCAGAGAGCGTTGGACTCACCACTCTCGGAGTCCAATGTTTCATGGTGACGAAATTTCATGTAAACGGTCACCACAGGAAAGGGCCGCAACTGGCAAGAGCTGCTGCCGAGTGTCGGACCATACACTCCGTGCCGTCCAATCGATCCTTCGTCAAACAAAAGTCACTCTTCTTCTGCTGCCCGTCTCATCTCCTTCTCCTTTTTTCCTCCCACTTCCCACTCTTCCCACTCTTTCTCTCTCCCACACCCTTCTTCCTGACGAGTCATCCCAACCTTCAACGCAGGGCAAACACTCGCCTTGCCCACCGTTTCTCTTGCTCATCGCAACCCCAAACCTTCCACATCTTGATCAGACGTAATACTCATCCCGACTTACCTTCTCGTCTGGTCTGGTTGATTGCTTCCATTCACACGATTGCGTCAAGGTACGTACCCTCCTCTGGCCTTGTGGATGATCCTCCAGAAATCTATAAGAACCCCCCTCCCCCCCCTCCTAATCCGTCCTCTTCCAAAACTTCCTCCTCATCACACTCAACCAAGGATCACACTCTGACTCCTCTCTTTGTCTTTGCCCTTTGACAGCAACCTCAGCAACTCCAGCAACCGACCAAGACTTTCGTTTTCGACAGCGACTTGACCTAGACGCCAGTCTACAGTCCTGTGAGTTTCACCTCCTCCTCCCCCCTCACTGTCCACGCAAGAGATACACCTACCCATCTCACTTCCTCATCATCGCACTGGAACCTACCCACAGAACAACCACTGACTCTTGTCTCAACCAGAACCTGCAAAATGTCTGCTCCTGGATCTCCGTCTGGCTCCAGCCCCAAGATGTCCGGTCAGAAGATGACCTTGCCGACGCGTCCTGCCGGCCCGCCTCAGTCCCCAACTCAGGCTCGTGCTCCCTCGGGTGCCTCTGCTGCCTCGGGTGCCGCTCCCGGTCAGGCTCGCTCGAACTTCCCGCCCCCTCTCGGCTATGATCCCGGCAAGATGGACTCTCGTGTCCCCTTGAGCCACGAGGAGCGTGTCGGCAAGCGCGTCGACTTGCCTGCTGACGCCTACCTCAAGACCGACGTCGGCAGCACCTTTGCCACTCGAGCCGGCTTCAACACCGAGGGCAACAGCATCAAGGTCCAAGTCAACCAGTATCCCGTCACCAGGATCGCCAACATGGATGTTTTCCAGTACGACATTGCGCTGAGCCCTGAACCCACCGGCGCCGTTGTTTACGACAAGGTCTGGAAGTCCAAGAAGGTCCAGCAGAAGCTTGCTTCTGTCACCACCAAGCCCTGGATCTACGACGGGCGCAAGTTGGCCTGGTTGGCTCAGTCGGTCGATGAGATGCGTGTCATGGTTGACCTCGATGAGGAGCGCGGCCGCAAGCCTGGCGGCGAGAGGAAGAATGTCTTCCACATTACCATCAGGCCCACTGGAAAAGTCCGTCTCCAGTCGCTGAGGGCTTACCTCATGAAGACCGCTCCTTGGGACAACCATGTGCTCGAATGCATGAGTTTCCTTGATCACTTGCTCCGCCAGGGCCCTTCTGAGCGCATGACGACCATCAAGCGCAGCTTCTTTCACGCGTCGATGCCCAACCGAGAGCTTGATCTGATCCTCACGGCGTACAAGGGTGTGTACGCTTCATTCCGCCTGAGCCAGAACACCAAGGCCATTGGTCTGGGTGTCAATGTCGATGTGACCAACCAGGCCTTCTGGAAGGCCAACACAGCCGACAAGATGATGAAGTACGTGATCAACGCTTACGGCGGTCTGAAAGGCAAAAGGGACATGCAGAACCTTGACGACCAGTTGGTCACTAGCGCGTTGAAGCCCCTGGTCAACCGCACCACCGGAAGGTACGAGCAATCTGAGGCCATGAGGGCCCTGCGCCGCCTGAAGGGCTGTCGCTTCACGCTGGTCCATCGTCCCAATGAGACCAAGGAGTACAAGATCAAGGGCTTCGCCTTCGATAAGAAGTATGGCCCGGACGGCGCCAACTCCTACAACGTCAAGTTCAACTGGAAGAAGGATGGCACCGAGAGGGAGATTTCTATTAGGGACTACATGAAGGAGAGATACGGCTATGCTCTCATCCACTCGGCCGGCTGGCCCGTCATTGAGACCACGCGTGCTGGATCCTTCCCTGCTGAGGTGTGCAACATTGTGTCTTTCAACCAGTACAACTACAAGCTGGACCCCACTCAGACTGCGTCGATGATCAAGTTTGCCGTTCAGCGCCCGGCACAGCGCAAGCAGGACATTGCAGCGTCGGTTCAGCGTCTCGACTGGGCCAACGACAAGTACCTCAAGGCCTTTGGCGTCAGCATCTCCCCCAACATGGCCGTCGCTGAGGCCAAGGTGCTCAGGCACCCTGAGGTGTTCTTTGAGAAGAAGACCGTCAGACCCTTGAACACCGGTCGCTGGGACCTTCGCGGCGCCAGGTTTGTTGAAGGCAACAAGGAGCCCTTGACTCGTTGGGGCTTCTTTGGACTCAACGGCTGTGTCGATCAGCGGGCCGTGTCGAACTTCGTCGGTAGCTTCGTCACTACTTACAAGGGACATGGCGGCAGAATCGCGAACCCAACTCCGTACATGACCAATGTCGCGGCAAACCCAGCTACGCTGACCGACGAACTTCACAAGCATGTCGGCGTTATCTTCAAGTCGTGCAAGAACCAGTACCCGCAGATCGTGTTCATCGTCGTCCCGGACAAGACGGCGCATATCTATGAGCGGATCAAGAAGGTCTTCGAGTGTCGCTACGGTGTTGTTACTCAGGTCCTGAATGCGCAACACGTCCAGAAGGCGGCGGGGCAGTACATTTCGAATGTCTGCATGAAGGTCAACGCAAAGCTGGGCGGACAGACCTCCAGCCTCACTGCGACCAAGGCCAAGTCTCACGGGTTCTTCACCAAACCCACTATGATGATTGGCGTCGATGTGACTCACGGATCACCGGGCTCAGACATGCCGTCCATTGCTGCCATGTGCGCCTCAGTCGACATGGAGGGTTATCAGTATCGCGCGCAAGTCCAGACCAACGGCTGGCACAACGAGGTCTTGACCAACGAGAACATCCAAACCATGATTCCCAATTTCCTCAAGGCTTACAAGGACAAGACAGGCAGGGAGGTCGAGGATATCTACTACTTCCGCGACGGCGTCTCCGAGGGCCAGTTTGCACACGTCATCAAGCAGGAGGTGGACGCCATCAAGAAGGCCTTCAAGGAGAGAGCCAACAAGGATGCCAAGGTTACGGTCATTGTGGCCACCAAGCGCCACCACATTCGCTTCTTCCCCGAGAAGGGAGACAAGAACGGCAACTGCGAGCCTGGCACGCTGGTGGAGAAGGAGGTCACCCATCCCTTCCACTACGACTTCTTCCTGAACTCGCACCATGCGCTCCAGGGCACGGCTCGTCCTGTCCATTACCACGTCCTCTTGGACGAGATCAAGCCCCAGGTGAACACCTTGCAGAGGATGATTTACCACCAGTGCTACACCTTCTGCCGTTCCACCACGCCCATCTCGCTGCATCCGGCTGTCTACTATGCCCATCTGGCGGGTGCTCGTGCCCGCTGCCATGAGAGCCTGGACTACGGTGACAACGCACGTGTTCCTGAGAAGGTCAGGGAGCAGGTGAACAACCCGAACAACTTGGTTTCCAAGCATCAAGATGCCACTACTTACAGCAGCGACTGGAAGAAGACCAACCCGCCTCCAAAGCTGACCGCCATGAACCCACAGTGTGACATCCACAAGACCATGTGGTGGGTCTAATCTTGGTCGCTTTGGCTGGCTCTTCTTTGACTGGACTTGGATCAGTCATTCCAGGACATTGTTGCCTAGGTGGAACATGTCGACGGTGGGGAGGCGTGTGATTCGCAATCGGTATACAAAGGGTTTGGGACTTGGAGGGGTCTTCGTGACGCACTGGGGCCAGACATTTGGACGACATTGGCGATGGTGGTAGTATACTATGATCAACGGATCAGTATAGCGAGATGCTGGTGGCCGTGGAGGGAGTCAATGCTTGGGAGGATCTTGGGACCGATATCAGGAAAGGATTCATGGATGGCACTTGCACAAACATTTTCCGACCCGGGTCTAGGTTTCTTTCCAGTATTACCAGTTCTACATAAGTCCATAGCATAAGAAAGGTACCTTTACTCGAAGCTTGTTACATGAATGTGGATCAGTGAATGACTGTGATTCTGTGCAGTGAGGTTGATGATGTGGATGGGTAAATCAGAGAATGCCAATGCTTCGGAGTCTCTGAGACATGGTGAATCTGATGATTTGATGGCACACGAGTTGGTTGGTTGCCAGCTCGGTAGGTACAATGCATTGAATTGCACGGCACAATGGTTGATTGATGATTGATGGGCTTGATGGTGGTTTGGATGAAGTTGATGGTGAGTGGTATGTACAACTTGGTGGTGGTGTTGCTCATTGCGTTGGTTGTTGATGGTTTGGCGAGTGTGTCACTAACCCTTCTAGTGAAATCGGATATAAAAACCCAAACTTCAAGCAGGGCACTCGGGGTTCTTTGCTCTTTTGGCTCGCATTCTTTGGCTTATCAACCGCAAGATCATTCTTGATCAAAGTAAGTCCTTTGTGGTGGAATCTTCTGCTTTCTGGGCGCAGAGAAGGAAAATATTGACTTGAACGTTGGAAATTTAGAAACGAAACTTGAACTTGAGGGCGAAGTTGGAAGGCGAACTTGAGAGCCGAGAGGTAACTTGGATATCGAACTTGGATACCGAGCTTCAAATTGTTGGACAACTTTTTCGGGAGGCCATCAGCGTCTCGGAGAGAAACTGCTCATTGCTGATTGCTGACCAGCTTATGAGTCTTGGCCTCTTGGGGATTGCTGACCACAAGTAAAACCAGTAAGACAAAAACACAAGAAGTTTACAGGACTAAGGAAACCAAGTGAAACGGGAAACTACTAGGAAAGCTAGGAAAGCCAGGAAAGCTAGGAAAGTCAGGAGAGCCAGGAAAGCCAGGAAAGCCAGGAAAGTCAGGAGAGCCAGGACAGCTAGGAAAGCTAGGAAAGCCAGGAGAGCCAAGAAAAGCTGGAAGAGCGGGGAAAGCCGGGAAAGCTAGGAAGCTTAGATCAGAAAACTAGGAAAGTCCAACAAAGAAGACGATCAACAAAAGACATGGATCGACAGCGAGAAAAGCGGCTACCACCAACACCTTCGTCGCCTAGAGCACAAGGAATTCGCGAAGATTTGGGAAGTCCCTTGGGTGAGGGGGTTTATTCACATCCGAGGGCGGCACCGGCACCGCCAGCACAAGCATCCGATCCGGTAACCTCACCAAGTTTTCCACTTAATCCTCTTCCAGGGCTTAACGATTATACCCAACCCCGACCTCCACTGCGCCCAGCACCATGGAGGACGCCGACTTCACCACCTAGGCCACCACCGGGGAGACTATTTGAGAGGCGGCTCTTATCTCCAACTCCTCAACCCACTACTCAGCGAGCTAGCCGATCAGGTTCTCTTCCAAGCATTAATCTCTCCCAACGGCAAACCGGCGAGCAACAGTGGCAACCGCATCATTCACCACGCCCAGTAACACCCCACCCAAGTCATGGAGTTCGCTCTCCGCCGAGTCAGTATGCGAGATCAGCGATACCACCGGTACCTCCAACTCCGGTGATGTTCTCACCAACGGCGGTGGCGGCGGTTGGATTCCAGGTTCATCAACGAAAGCCTTCTTCTTTTCGTATTCCCAAGCCAGAGATACCAGAGAAATCACCAAGAAGATCAGTGGTGGGAAATGACAGTACAAGGGAGAAGAGGAGCAGTACGGCGTCGAGGGAGTTGGATGTTTTGGAGGAGCAACTCGTGGGTTTGAGGGTAGGGGAAGCAAGAAGGGGGGAGTATCATGGAGAAGCAAGAGAGGGAAGGAGAAGACAAAGCACAAACTCCATATACTCACAAGGCTCAGAGGAACAACGATCGGTGTACGCGGAAACCTATCACGGGTTTATGTTCGCCGATCATGCCCACGGAGAACCTAGCCACAAAGGCCAAGGCGACTTGAACCGCCCACCCGAGCGAGAAGGAGATAACAAACAGAACCGGCAAGCACCACAGTTTTTCTCCCCAACGACTACGAAACCTCGCGGTATTGGGGCTGGGAGCCACTACCGACGACGCCCAAACACTCCGACCGCACCTCCCCCAATCGAACCTCGAGCCAGGTTAGAATGGTTAGAAGGACGGCATGGAGGTGAAGTAGACCTAGAACCACACACAACTCCGACGCCCATCCGCACCACCATCACCGCTACCCGTATCACGAGAAAACTAGCGAAGCTGAGACCGGTGAGCACACAGCAGGCGGCGGCGGTGAGGACTCCTTCTCCGTTGTCGGGGACGTTGAAAGGGCCGGGACCGCATGTACCGGAGGATGTGAATGGTGATGATACGGGAAGCGGAAGCGGAAGCGATGGTGGTGGTGGTGGCAGGTCGATGTTTGCGAGGGAGTTGACTGCTAGTCCGGAGGTGATGAGTTCTGTTGCGGAACCTGCGGCGGAGGAGGATGAGAGGAGGGGGATGGTGAGTAGGTGGTCGATGGACTCGTCGGATTTGTCGGATGGGGAGGTAGTGGATGTGGAGGTGATGGATAGGGAGGTGGCGGCAATGGAGGTGTCGCCTGTTTCTGCTTCTCCTACTCGGGAGGCTGGACGGGAGGCAGGACAAGAGTCGGCACAAAAGCCGTCGGAAGAATATCATGAAGGCCATCATGAAGGGCAAGAAGTAGCGCTACTAACACCATCTGCACAAGACAGTGCCACCACCACCAGCAGCAGCAGCAGCAACAGCGAACCCTCCCCTTCCTCCCAGAAGAAAGAAGGAATTGAGCCACAGAAGAGCGAAGAACCAATCATCCCATTTAACAATCTCACCACCCAGCTCGCAGACCTCCAAGCGTCCCTCAACCACCTCGTCTCTCACGCCATCAGCATAGACGCAGCGGTCGGGGAACTTCGTGCTGCCATGATTGCTCTACGTGATAGGGCACGAGACGCACTCGTCAACACAGCCCAGTTTATGGAGGAGGTAGAGAGAGTGGAGGGACAATTGGTGATGCTAAGGAGAGAGGTGAAAAGTAAAGGGAAGGAGGTTATTCGTGGGAGCGATGACAACCAAGACCCAAGAATGAGGGAACAAGAAAACAGTGGACAAGGAGAAAGGATTGTTGAAGATCAGAAAGGTAAGACGAGAGAAGAGGACACTCTGCTAGGAGTTGGCATGCAGTTTGTTGAGGATGATATTGACAAAGAGGAACCACATAGGGCATGAAGAGGAACAAGATCGGAAGAGGGAAGCAAGAAGGGAAGGCCAACGACGTCCAGAGGAGCCACGAGAAGGACCGCCGAAGGGACCGCCGAAGCCACGGAGGGGACCACCGAGCGGACCGGCGCCGGGAGGGGCGGAGTGGGTTTGATGTCAGTCCGGACCCGAGCCTTGAGTTCGGCTAAGGCTCGAGATGGGAGAGGTGTTGATGAAGAGAAGGGAAGAGGAGGAAAGGGGGAAATAAACAAAACCAAGCGTAGAATTGACCACTTTCACATGAATGTCGCTTGACAGATGAGGTCTCACAATGTCCCAACTAGTAGTGAGCATCGCCATCGATATGTTCTAGGTGAAACTGTCTCATCTTGTTGACGAAATGCCGTGTCATTGCTAAACCATCACGTCGAGGCTGTGATGTTGATGGTGAAGAGTGGTCAGTGGACGACGTCATGAAGTCCAAACAGACTCCCGTGCCGTCACGGGCCGCCCGTACCCGTGTGGGTCTTGGCATTGGACCGGCTCTTCGGCACAGCGCTAAGCCCTGGGCACTGTCTCGGCAGTTTCTAGGCGCTGACTCGCTGAGCTTGGCGAATTTACAGGGGACTTTTTAGCGGACGAACATGTGATGCAGGCCCCAGGAGGTGAGAGCAAGGGAGCCCCACCTTTCCCAGAGTCCCGCTTGTCCCGCGGTCACTGCCGTCACCGTGCGTCCCTCTCCCACTTCAACCCGACATCATCTTTCCATCTGACCCAAGGACAGAGGAGATGCTCCCTCCGACTTGACACCACAAACACCAACAATAACAACCGCTATACCAACAACAAGACGCGATGGCCTCCTTCATCCGCGCAAAGCAGGCGGGCGTCCAGACGGACCTGTCGCAGAACATCCAGCCCATGCACTTCATGCCCGACGAACAAGCCCGCTACGGCATCAACTCCCAGATCAGCTGTCTCGCCTACGATCCCGTCCAGTCTTTGTTGGCAGTCGGCACCAACGAGTCCAAGTTCGGCCCGGGGAAGATCTACGTCTTTGGTCAACGCCGTGTCCACAAGTTCTTCTGCCCACCACGCCCATCCTCCATCCGAGAGCTACGCTTTGTCGCCAACCGCCTCATCAGCCTCGACAGCAAGAACGAACTAGCGATATGGGACCTCGACACAGGCAACCAGACTGCCAAATACGTATACTCGGGAGTAGTGTGCTTGGTGACAGATCCCATGCTGGATTGGGCATTTGTAGGATTACAGAGCGGTGATATCGCAGCCTACGACCTCGACCGCGAACGGCCCTCGACCTTCCGCATTCCCAACTTTTGGCGCGAGCGAGATCCCAACCCGACCGCAGGCAGACTTGTGTCTATGCAGCTACATCCTAGAGATATTGGCAAGATCCTGATTGCGTATACGAATGGAGCCGTCATCTACTCGTTCAAGCAAAACATTGTCCAAAAATACTTTGAATACGAGCTACCACCTGGTGCTCCCGGTGGTGATGGCCACGGAATGCACACGGCCCGGAAACCCAAAGTCACCCATGCTGTCTGGCACCCCACGGGTACCTTCATCTTGACTGCTCACGAAGACGGTTCTCTCGCCATCTGGGACACCAAAGAAGGCCGTCTCGTCACTGCCAGATCTCTATACCACACCAAAGTCAACGAGCCCACCTCCAACCCACCCAGACCGATGCGCCTCGCCCCCTTCGTCCGCATCTCCTGGTGCTGCCAAACCGATCCCGACAACACCGGTCTCCTAATCGCTGGCGGCCACAACATCGACGATCCCACCGCAAGCAACCTCACCTTCCTCGAACTCGGTCCCACCCCGATCTATGCCACCTCCTCCTGGGAAGTTCTCGCTGCCCACTTCGACGGCAAGCGCTCCCTCCCCATCTCCACGCCTCCGGGGGCAAGCGTAGTCAACTACGTCCTCATCCCGCGTTCTTCTCCCTACTTTAACGGGGCTCAGGATCCCATCGCCATTCTGGTCCAGCTCTCCTCGGGGGAATTGATCACCTTGACCTTCCCATCTGGTTTCCCCATCTCTCCAACCAATATGCTGCACCCCAGTCTCTCGTTTGTCCACCCCTTTGTGCAAAAAGTTGCTGTCTCAACGGTGCCAAGAGCACGATGGCTGGGCATGGCGGAGAAGAGAAGCTTGGGAGAGCAGATACTTAGAGGAGGAGTGGAGTACAGCCACAGAACGAGAAAAGAGCAGAGAAATATCGTCCAAGTTCTGCACGCCGATAACATTATTCGCTTATGGGACGTCGGCAGAGGCGATGAGATTGAGAATGCCATGCAATGTCAAGTGGACGTTGCCAGGTCGCTTAACCGATTCGAGGGCGGTGTGGAAACGACGGCCATGCACATGGCGCAAGAGACGGGAGAGTTCGCGGCCGGCACGAAGACCGGGGAGGTGTTGGTTTGGCGGTGGGGAATCAACAAGAACTTTGGGAAGGAGGAGCCCAGGGCTGGTGAGTGTGAGAGGGGTGGACTGATGGATATTTCGTCCAGGGCGGAACCGAGTCTGAAGGAGGGCTTGCAGCCGTTTGTCATGCATAATATGGCTCAGGGGAGGGTGACGGTGGTGGCGGTGTCGGATGTGGGGTTTGTGGCTGCTGGTAGTGAGGGTGGGTATTTGTCTATTGTTGACCTGAGAGGGCCAAAGGTTATTCACTATGGCTCTGTCACGGAATGGTCCAAGGGAGAGAAGAGGGGGTTGTTTAAGCATTCGTCTAGCTCCAGTCACGGGGGCAAGCCGGAGTGGCCGACGGTCATCGAGTTTGGAGTCATGACGCTCGAAGGGGAGAATTATTCGAGTATCTGCTGCTTCGTGGGCACGAATCTGGGGAGGGTGGCTACTTTCAAGTTGTTGCCTTCTGGCCAGGGGTATTCGGTCCAGCTGGCGGGTGTTGCGAATATGGACGATAAGGTGGTGGCTATTTGTCCTATTGATGTGCAGACGGGGCGGGAGGCGGGTGCTACGGGGCCTGTTGTTGCTGGGTTGAGGGAGGGGAGGCAGGTGGATGGTGTTTTGGTTGCTGGTACGTTTTTCCCCATTTTTTCCACTTTATGTGTCTTTTTTTCTCTTTCCCGTATCACTAACCCATACCGCAACAGTTACCCAAACAGAATCCAAAATCTTCCGCCCACCCCACGCCCGCGGTGCATCCAAGTCCTTCGACTCCGGCATCCTCTGCGATGCCGCAGCCGTAACCCCCGCCGACACCTCTATGTCGTCTCACGGCTACGCCCTCGTAGCAGTCTTCAACGACCGAACCCTCCGCTCTTACACCCTCCCCGGCCTTCGCGAGATCGCCAAGCGTCCGTTGCCCATGCTCGACCCTCTACGCACCGTATCAACAGTCATCGCCAAAACCGGCGACGTCCTCGGTTTCACCGGCCCCTCCGAAATCACCGTCCTCCCAGTCTGGGGAGGGTCCGGTAGAGCGCTCGAAAACACCCTCGACACCATGATCAACATCACCCGAGAACTCCCACCCAGACCAACAATCTCCAACGTCCAATGGCTCTCCGGCACCCAATACATCTCCCCCACCGATCTCGACCTCCTAATCGGCGGTACCGACCGTCCTCCTTCCAAAAGAATGATGGCAGCAACAGACGCAGAACGCAATGGAGCCGGAGTCTACAACCCTGCTGCCGCCGCCGGTGCCGTCGCCGGTGGGTCAAGTACAGCGAGGTTGCAGGGACAGGTAAAAGAGACGGAAGGATGGGGCGATTACCTGACGAGACAGCTGAATGAGCGCACGGAGAAGTTGAATATTATGGGCGATAGCATGGATAATTTGGCGAATTCGTCGAGTAAGTGGGCGGAGGATGTGGATGGGTTTGTGAAGAAGCAGAAGAGGGATTTGTTTTTGGGGGGGATTAAGAAGAGTTTCTTTTGAGCGGGCGGGTATGTGGACTGGGATCGGTACTTTTGGAGTCTCTTTGGAGTTGGGAGTCAGCGTTTGGGATGGACCGCGGTGGTCACTATAGGGAAGATCTTATGTTTAGCTAATTGATATCTTGGTTCTTTTCAGCCTGGTCACGACTGTGTTGTGACTACGCACTTTGGTATTGGCATCTTGGGATGAGAGAGCCCATATCATGGATTACGAGCTCAGGTGAGCATTCCAAGCCGTGACAGCGCAAAACAAGATAACAACAGCGCAAAACAAGATAACAACATTACAAATCGCTTTGGTATATCCAACCTCGTGTGTCGTTCTACTCCCAAGTTCAAACGCCTCAAATCCCCAAAATCGATTCCCAGTATTTCCCCATCAACAAATCCCATCCCTCCTTCCTTCCTTTCCCTTCCCTTTCCCCCAACCCAAACCCCCTCCAACCACCCCCCGTCCACCCACCCTCTACCTCATCGTAACCGGATAGTAATGCACCTCCTCACTACTCGTCTCCTCCACCTTGGGTAAATCCAACTTCTCCGCCTCCTCACTAGGATAAACCTTTCCCGACTCCGCATCAATCCTCCAAACAAGACAAGTCCTACTCCATCCCTTTTCCCTCTCCAAATCCCCCAGCTCTTCCTCCCCATGTTCCTCCAATTCCCTGTCCCCGCGCCATCCACTCTCCCACATCCCATCCCTCACAGTCTGTTGTCCCTGTTCTCCCCCCGGCCAGTTTCCTACGAGAGGCGGCCCTTCCACAGGCACCTCATGCGCCTGCGAAAAAAAATCCCCATACCCCGTCCTCCCTTGCACCGTGCCCCCCTTTTTGAATTGCTCCCCGGTATTCTGTTGACACAAATCGACGGGGATGCGTAGGTAGGCACCACATTCTTCCTCATCGAAAACCCACTCACACCCCGGTTTGACTTCTAGCGACACAAGGATGTGGATAAAGGGAAACAGCAACATCCTATCCTTAAAGTTAAATTGGTGTTGCCGATACCCTATAAGCGGGTAGCTACCGTTGGATGATTCCCGCGAAAGGTAGCGGCAGAAGGAGGTGATGGATTTGATCATGTCTGTGCGCGATTCCCAGCGGCCGGTGTGGTAGCATGACAATAACTTGTTTTGCGGGGGGTGGAAGAGGGATTGGATTTCTGAGGGGGAGGGGGGGAGGGGTAAGGCGTGGAGGAGGCCCGGGGTGGCTCCGGAGGGGTTGAGGTTGATTTGCGGGGGGTGGAGGGGGGCGGCGACGGTGACGGTTACGACGATGGGTTCCAGATCTTGCGCGGTGACGAGTTTGGTGCTGGTGCTGGTGCTGGTTGTGGTGGTTGTGTAAAGATGCGTGGTGGCCACGGGAGCGGGAGGAGCACTGGTGATGCTGCTGCCGGGTTTGCCAACGATGATGGTTGAGAAGGAGGTGATGGTTCGTGTGATGCTCCTCTTGTGGTGACGGGCGTGGGTTACTGTGACTTGTGTGTTGATGGCTGTGGCGGTTGCTGAATCGGCGGGGGGTGTCTTATTACTCTCGGTCTCAAAGGCTTGAACTCTTTCTGTCGGTGTTATTGAGGAAGAGAAGACCGTGTTGGTCGAAAATGTGGTGTCGATTTGGCTCGTAGACAAGAATGCCGAGACAGCTGAGGAGGAGCTCAAGAGTGGTCTTCCCGTCTCGATCCGGTGGAGGAGACCTTCTTCTGTCTTGCTTGTGTCGGTGACGAGGAGGGCAAATGTGCCCGAAATGGAGAGCAGCCAGCAAAGGCCATGGGCAACGGTGATGTGTGCCATCATGGATCTTTTCTTTCGTTGTGTTTGATAATTGTTGTGCTTCGTTCGTTGTATGTGATGAACCAAGAAACGTTTGTGTGAGAGGTGAACGGTTTTGAATGGCGAAAAAATAAAAGGAGAAGAAGTTTGAGAAACGCTCTGCAATGAGAAGGACGTTTTATATTGAATAAAATATTCCTCGCAGCAATGACTCCCCTTGAATTCTTCGCCCCGGCGGGAATTGCAGTGTCGGTGCATATTCCAATAAAATTCACGGACATGCGGTGTCCGGCCTTTTTCGACGCGGCGTGGCGGCTTCGCAGCCAAATATGCAATGCACTCCGGGACGGACGTCGGAGTCGGAGCGGACTACGGAGGTGCATGGACCCTTTCTGCCGGTCGACCATGGGCAGTAGCACCAAAAGCGACATCCGAGTTAGAGAAGCAATATGCTCTGTGACAGCAGGGGACTATCCTCGATAATGACGGCGATGGTCTCGGTAACTACATCAAGGTAGTCTAAAGTGTATCACAGGGCAATTGGAATCTCCGGATTAAATATCCTTCTATGCAAGCAGCATGCAGACCCGGGCAATATGCAGCGAAGTACCGACTTGAGGACCGCAGAATCCGAAAATAGGTAGGTACAGCCAGAGAGTGGCTCGTCAGCCTAGTTGCGTTGTCAAGACCCGGAATAAAAAGCCTCATCTGCGGGGGATTGCTTCAGCCCAGGATCAAGGAACGGATTGAGAATGCAGGGCTGGAGAGAAAAATAAGAAGAGTAATCCTACCCTCACCCACCCCAAACCTACACGCACCCACCTCCAACCAAGACACTTGATGATAACTTTCTAGAAATACCAATTGGGTCCTTCAAATTTGGGAGAAGGGTAATAGATACCACTCAAAGTATTATACACGAATACAATTGGCATTGTGGTAGAGATATGGCTATGCGTAGAGAGATTTTGAATATAGCCGGTGAGAGAGGGTGCGTATAGGTTTGGGGTGGGTGCGGGTAGGATTACTCTAAGAAAAACTGGCACACACACATGTACACTGTCCAGCTTCTCCTATCGCCCATCCATCCATCCACACCTTACTTCAACTTTCCTTCCCTCAAACCACCTACCTCACCCTCTTTCTCATCAACAACCTCGCACCCCAATCCGTCATAGCCATCTCATTAATATACCCCGTCTTCGGCCTCCCCTTCTTCTCGTCCGCAAACTTGAACTCAAACTCATACAACATCCTGGCCATGATGAGCTTGATCTCCGCCACCGCAAACTGTCGGCCCGGGCACGCCTGGTTTCCATATCCGAAGCCGAGCACATTCGGATGCGTCTGTCCAGCCATGTGCAAGTGCTTCTGATCGCCGCCGCCACCGGACTCGTCGTGTCTCTTCCTGTAGAAGCGCATGGGATCGTACTCGTTCGGGTTTTCGTACGTCTGCGGATCCATTTGGTGCTCGAGCATGGGGAAGGCGACGCGGGTGCCGCGGGGGATGTAAGTGCCGTCTTTGAGGGTTAGGTCTTTTTGGGCTAGGCGTTGGGGGCCCACTACCGTGCTTTTGTCAGTTCTCTGCACTGGTCTTAAAAAGGAAAGGAAGGGGAAAGGGGAAGACATACGAATAATAGGCGGTTCCCTCCTCTGCGTCTCCTGGAAGAAACTATCCAGCTTCTCCAACCTGACACACCACTCCTTCACACTTACCCCTGCGCCATCTTTCCCACCACCAGCCAACCCCGGCGGGCCCAGTTCCTTCGCAATAGCATCCACCTCCTCCCTCAACACCCCCCACCACTGCGGGTGCTCACACAAATCAAACATCATATTCGCCGCCTGACTAGCGGTGGTATGAATGCTCGCCAGCGTCAACACACACTGGCGCGCACTCATCTCCTCCACTTGCACTTCGGACCCCTTTCCGTGATCAAGCATCCAATCGAGCAAGGTATCCTGCGCTTCTTCTTCGGTTAACGCGACCTCCCCGCGTTCCGCTTGAGCACGCTTCTCTTTGAGAGAGTCATGCTTCCGCATCTGTTCCCCGACAATGACTTGAGCAGCCTTCAACTGCCTCAACACCCTCCTCCTCGCCGGGATCAGCGGCGCAACGAGGGGGTACATCCACGGAGGAAACATCTTCATGGTGAAGCTTGCCGTAAACAAATCAATGGAAAAATCGACCGAGATGCCGAGCCAGGTCTCATCGCGGCAGGCTGGCGAGCCCAAGAAGACCTTGGCGGTCATGCGGGCTACTAGATCCCTAACGGTCCGCTCAAAGTCGATTTTGACCCAGTCGTTTCCGTTGGTGGAGAGCTCGGAGAGGGGCAGGGAGATGTCCCAACCGTGCGAAAGCTCGGAGGAGGCGAGGTCGATGAATTTCCAGAGCTCGGGGGTGAGTTTTTTGCGGAGGACTTCGACGTGGAGGTTGTTGGTGAGGAGGAAGGTGATGCCGTGGTATTCGGGGACGAGGTTCTACGACTGGTGTTAGTGGGACTGGATCAGGCGGGGATGGAAGGGGAGGGGAGGAAAGGGGGGGGGAGAAGAGGGAGGACATACGGCGACGTTAGCACCCTTGTTACTCAGCTTGCTAAGCGGTATCAAGCGTAACTCATCCAGGTACCGGATGGGCAAGATCAAGAAATCGGCATCGTAGCGTTTGAGGACGAAGGGCATGTTTGGCATCTGTTGTTCACGTTTCTTTTCGTCAGCCACTCTCCCCATGCCTACCTAGTAGGTCTTCATACTATCTTCCTCTTTGTCTCCACCCCCTTTCATTCCCTTTTCATCAGAAGTAGGTACTTACCTTGGTATAAGCCTCATGCACCAACTGCCTAGCCCCCTTCACAAACCGCGTCTGCAACAAGAACGTCGGCTCAAACCATGATCGATAACCCCAAGTGGGGACCGTGAGCTTCTTTCGCTTGCCGTTGGTAAGCCATTTGGCGGTGGTGGAGAGGAGCCAAGATGTGATGAGGATGAGAGCGAAGGTCTTGGGGTAGCTCAGATGCTCGATTCGGTCTTTGATGGTGAGGTGGAAGGGGTTAATGTGTTGGGGACCAGGTAATGGGTCTTGTAGCCCTGGGCCTGGTGGGGAGGAGGTGTTGTGTAGGGTGTTCATTGTGTTGGTTCTTTATGCTTTGGGGTTGGCAAAGTGTTGATTGAGAAGAAGATGTAGTGGAGAGTACCAGGGCTTGATGTTGAGGTTGAGGTGCAAAGGGAAGTGTCCGTTGTCCTTTATGTCTTTCTGGCTTCTGTTGACCGAGCCAGTTTCAGATATATCCCTCGATCTTGATTTGTTCAGCTGAAGTCAAGCTGGATCTCCTGGTCTGCATCATTCACTGGTTTCCATGGGGGCTGAGAGTCGGAGTCCGTGAAGAGACCGAGAAAGTTGATGCTATCACATATGAGCTGACATATGTGAGCTGAGGCTAGACTGGAGTTTTACTCCGTGATTCTCGTCAGTCATCAGTGTTGCCTTGACGCTGAACGGATAGGTAGTCGACGACCTGTCTCCACATGATACTACTCATGTCTCGCTTCATCACAAACCTTCCAGCTTTCTCCAGCTTGAGTGTTTGCTCCGCGCTAGTCGACTTGAAAGCTGTGTCCGGCCCCAATCCTTCAATCCTTCAGTGTGCCCTGACGATTAGGTACTGGCCTACACAGCAACAGTGCATCTCCGAGTCCACTACAATCACGCCCGTTGCAATCTTCAACGGCCATCCGCTGGGAAATCTGCAAGATAACCGCTGGAATCCTCAGCGGCTGATGTCGTGCATATCAACAAAAAGCAAGTCCGGTTGTCTTGACAGTTCGTGGCTGTGGATACTCCGAACAGCGATCACTTCTCAGCTGCTGGTATCAGCGTGTACTCCGTGGAGACATCGAGTCATGAAATCTTGGAGCCATCACAGCTGGAGGTGATCTAAACAAGCGTCGACTGTTTCACTGTTTCGGCCTGTGAAAGAGTGAACTATGAGCGTCGACGTTGTTTCCGCGCTTCAAGTTCAACCCAAGACATCATATCATCATCGTCGCCCTGGTGTTGATGTTTCGGAGTTTCTTTATGAGCACTGTACCCTTGACGCGCTGAGACAGGGGTGTCAAGTACCTGGGATTTGCGGGAAGCAATTCGCACGGTAACGCTAGATGGCAAGCCTAAAAATGCTCCCTGGCAAGCCTAACCCACTTTTTATCGCTGAGTAAGCCCAGCCGCGCCAGCCCAGCCGCCCAGCCGCGCCAGTATACCGTGTGTAACTGAGGCCATATAAACGATGCCCGCGCATTACTAGATCTACGTCGTTGGCGTTATTTTTTACGTGAAGTTATTCAGAGTCATCAATCCAGTCAATTGTCTACCGTGGAGGGTGTTGATACGGTTGTTGCCATTGTAACTGCTGTCCCCCTTGCTGGCTCTATTGCTGCACTTGCTGCACTTGCTGCACTTGCTGCCCAGAGTGTACGTGCCCACCCTGATTTTGATACCCGCCGTATAAGTGCTGCCCAGAGTGCTGGAGAGCCCCTATATTATATCCCTGTGAATATACTGGAGGTACTGGAGGTGGTGCCATGGGGGTTGGAGCTCGCTCATATTGCGTTGCTGGTATAACCCATCCCTCTCCTTGCTGCTGGTTAGAAGGCGGCGGACCGTCCCAATGTTGAGGCAGCTATCTGACAGCCGCTAGCGGCCCATAACTAAGCTGGTTAGAGCTGGTAGGAGCTGGCATATAGCCGTGAGACGGCTGTTGCTAGATTGGCGGTTGCTGCTAGATTTGGGGATGGGGAGATGGGGAGGGAGAAGGATGGTAAAAAGGCGAGGGTGAAAGAGAGGGAGTTGGAGCTTTAAACGGGTGGGGTGGAGGGGGTGCTATAGCGGCTGGAGCTGTTGTTGGCGGCGCTGGTGTTCTTTGAGACCTTGTACTCTCTATAAAACCTTGGAAGAGGGTATTCAAATCCGCTCGAGTTAGAGGTTTATTATTACTATTATTAGGCTGTTGAGTGCCTCCTCTACCGCCTCTTCTGCCGCCGCCGCCGCGGGACCGCCGTGCTTGACGGCCGCGAGCGCGAATTGTTGGCGCCCTCCCCCTTACATTTCGTAGTGTTGTACGCCGGGGTGCGCCGTCCTCGTCGTGAGAAGGTATGCGGCTATTATCCCAGCGGTTACAGTCGATAGGCGCGGTAGTAGCGGGCGCGGCTCGAGATGCGGTAGGCTGAGCAGGCAGGGCTTGGTTACCTTCCAGCTCACGCGGCTCGTGAACTTCCGGGTTTATGAGGTCGCGCCCCGTTACTCCACGTATATAATCAGTGAGGTCTGGGTCAGGGACAGCTGCTTTAAACATCTTGGTCGAGGTATAAGGACTATACTTTGTATGGCGAATACGCTGCTGGATGTTCAGCACCTCCTTGGCCGTGATGGGGATTCGAAGACCACGTAGTTCTGATATCAGATTGTTACGGTCAATTTGTTGGATGGCGGCGGTATCGTCTGTAGTTGGCTTATCCTCTAAGGTACTGTTTAGATAATGAGTAATTTGTCGTGTTGTTATCTTGGCGATACTAGACAACCTCTCGATGGATACGGTGACGGTATCCTTATAATGGCGGCGGATCTATTATCGATATATAATATTCCTAGCAAGGTTGGCGATATCGAGGTCGTAGTTATAGGTATTATTAATCTCTTCAGCGAACCACTAATTGCCCTACCTCTTCTTCAATACGACTTTTGCTTGGTATAGGCAGTCGAGTCGACGTAAGGCAGTATTTCGAATGCCTTGCCCAGTGCTAGTATGAACGCGGCCGTGTTGGCAACGGTAGTTAATACGTCTAACGGTACCTGCCTCGCCCTTCTTAGTACTTAAAGAACGGGCGCGCGAGATAACCGTAAAGCTTTGTTGGATGTAGTAATTTTATAGGGTATCGAAGGTAGTAACTAAGGTATTGTAGCCAAAAGACGTAAATAGTGGTTTCGCTAGCTGGGCTGGCGGGACAGGAGCTCGTTGTCTGATAGCGCGTTCGTTGGGGGACGGTAACCGCGTTCTTAATCGTTGGCGGGGGCGGCGGCGGATTGATAACGATTGGATTTCGACGAGGGGAGTCGTGCTCCGTTCAGGAGTAACTGCTCGAGACTAACTGGGAGTTATTTTGGCGGGCAAATCTATTGAATCACGGTCAGAGATAGTCGTCTTGGTCGGCTGGGCTAGCAGTCTGACTTACTCGAGCGAATATACGAACGCGGTTGTAAGCGGGCGGGCGGGTGGGTGGGCGAAGTATGTCAACAAATACTACGAGGTCGAAGACACTCTACTAAACAATAATAAAGACAATGAGATAATCGCTCAAAATAACTGCGCAATACCAGAGTAAGGTCTCGCGATAGCTTTATTCAATTGCGTATAAGATTAACGATTGCTAATAGACTGCGCGACGGCGACGAGGTTGGGCAGCGATGTGTATACGGTGTGCTGGCGCGGCTGGGCGGCTGGGCTGGCGCGGCTGGGCTTACTCAGCGATAAAAAGTGGGTTAGGCTTGCTAGGGAGCATTTTTAGGCTTGCCATCTAGCGTTACCGCAATTCGCAATCACAGACACTGTGGTGGGTCCGTAGGGCGAGCAGGGCCAGCAGGGTGATGTCCATGTCTGCACGTGGTGATCTGCGAACATGTCTCAAAATAGGCCCGGCATGTGGAGAGGTCTGGAGATGGATGGACGGGACTAAACGCTCGGAAATGATACCCTGTAAAGCCGGTGGTGATGATATCAAGGTTGAGTTGCTGGATGGGTTGGGTCAACATTGTGTAATGTCGAGTGCCGGTTTCTTCCCAGTGATACAGCGGTAGATAATGGGACTTGGCGCCCACTAGGCCCATGGGCCAGTCGGCTACTCGCGCCTGATACCGTGCTGGTTCGTGAGATGAGCCGACGCTGTGTCCTATTTCGGTCAGGGTAAGAAGTTCCGGTAGCCATCCATTGTCGTTGGAGAAACGAATAGTTTGAAGTCATTCAGACCTGGGGGCGGTTGAGCTGGTCGGTGTATCACCACTAGAGGCTGAAGCAGGACTTAACCACTGTAAAACAGCCGGGCATCTTTTCCGGCCATGAGGCACGCTGAACCCTACCTAAAAATGGATTTGTGATTGCAACTGATCATGTTGGTCAACTCTTTCATGAAGGCGAGTGTGAAAATACGACGATCTGAGGTTGTTCGGGGTGAGCGTGTGAAAGGACACGGCAGGTGGTGAGTTGGGAAAAAAGATGATGTCAATGGGAAAACTGACGCTGTGTTTGCGCTGCAAGTGGAGAGAGGCATGCATGTTTTGATGGCTGTAAGAGGTGGGGCAATAACCTGCATTAACTGTTCAAGCCTATTTTGCTATGGCCAAATGTTAGGGAGTGCTAACCCGCTATCCGTGCCCCACCTGCAAACACGCGACATGACAAGAAAAAAAAACCTTCACCACTTCACCAATTCCCCTCCTCATCGTCATCACCATCACCATCACCACCGTCACCCCTCACAAATCCCTCACCAAAAACCCACCATACTGCAACTTCTGGAACACCCCCTCGCCATCATACCTCCCCGCAACCTCCTTCACCAATTGCACATTCTCCTCCCCAAACCCCCTCAACACATCCTGCCTCTTGTCCGCAAACGTCGGACAAACAAAATCCAACAACAGCCCCCTCTCCTCAGCCGTCTTCCTTACCTGCTCGTAAATACTATCCATAGCAGTCTGATGCACCGCATCATCTCCGTTCCGTGGGTACTCCAGCGTGAACACGTACCAGTTCTGCGACACCTCCTTCAGGCCAAGGGCGTTGCCGCCTGTGCCGTTGTCTTGACCGGCGCGGGCGGCGGAGGCGGTGACGGGCTGGATGGTGTAGTGCAGGTCTGTGCCGTCGGCGGAAGAAGGGAGGGTGGCGGTTACTTCTTGCCAAATTTTGTGGATGGCGAGGTAGAGGTCGGTGTCGACTTTGGTGGAGATGGTGAAGATGGTGCGTCTGTTGGAAGGAAGGAGGGAGTGGTTAGCATCTGCAGCGGATCAAAGGCATTTGGGGAGAGGGAAAAAAAGGGAGAGCAACTTACTTCCCCTTGGGAGGCCGATGTCCAATGGCCTGCGCAAGCGTCGACAGCGTGCCGTCCGTCTTTGGCACAACCGGCGCCATCATACTCTCCAGCTTCCCGAACGGCTCAAACACCTTGGGTTCTTCCTTGGGCGTATCGGCATACAGCTGCCCGATGGCGATGAAATCCCGGTGGAAGTTTGTAAAGTACGCCGCCTTGGGATCCTTCTCCATCTCCTTGTGCGCATCTATCGACGCCTCGACGATGTTGGCGTAATCATCTGGCTTGTACAAGCTAACCGTATACTGCGTCTTCAACAACGGATACGTCTGCAAATCGAACCGGGTAACGACCCCAAAGTTTGACCCGCCGCCCTTTAACGCTCGGTAGAGATCCGGTCGGATTTCGGCGGAGCAGTAGACACCGTGTCCATCTCCGAGGACGACCTGTTTCTGTCAGCATCCCCTCCCTTCATCGTCACCAGGCACCAGCGCCGGAAAACTCACCTCAAACCCCCGAACCTGATCACACCCCATCCCCCTCAGATTCACAAATCCCGGCATCCCGCCCCCCAGCACAAACCCCGCCACACCAATCTCCTCATACCGTCCCCCCATCACACTCCTCCCCTTTCCCTCGAGCCAGGTATACACTTCACCCCACGTATTTCCCGCGCCTACGCTCGCTACGCCCGTCTCAGGGTCAAACGACTTGTGATCCAGCCGGTGCAGATCAATGATCACGCCATCTTCACGAGTGCTGCTGAAGCCCGGGTTGGGGTTGTGGCCCGTGGCGCGCACGGCGAATTTGGATTGGGTTTTGGTGATGATGGAGAGCGCGGTGCTGACTTCGGCGGGGGAAACGGGTTGGAAGTAGGCGGCGGAGGGGAGGTGGCAGGTTGTTGACCTGGGACAGGATTAGTGGGTGTTGCTGAGAATGGGGAAAGGAGAAAGGAGAAACACATACCAGGGCGTTGTGAGAGCCACCCGTGGTCCGGAGGCAGCGTCATCAAAGGTAGTGACGCGCTGTCCAAAGGTGGATTTGAGGAGGTCGCGAGCAGCGGCTGCTCGTTCTATGGCGGTTTTTGGGACGGACATTGTTGAGTTTTGGCGGAGGAACGAGTGCTTTGTGGTGGAAAGGAGTCGAGATCTAGTTGATCTGAAGAGCTTGAGGAGAGATGAAGACATTTTATGGATGACTTTGGTTGACGTTACGCTATTGGTTAGGTATCGACTTATCGGCCTCTCAAGTAAAGCAAGAGTGCGGCGCAGGACCAGTACTAATAAGGCAACTGGATTTGGGGGCATGAATCCAACTGGTTGCTTTGAGACAGTGTCGCCACTGTTGCGAAGCCATCTCATCCGACACGCGTCCGTTACGTGGATTCTGGCCTCGGTTCATCAGCGTCATCAAGGATCAAGCTGAGAACACCTTTACCCGAGGTTCAGGCACGGTCAAGCTGAACGATCAACAACCACGGCATCAACCGTCGTGCAGCCCCAGGTCCCGGGATATCATCACCATCACGACCCCGGAGTTTTGGTGTTTCACTCACTAAACCGGCGCGAATACTGATCGCCGTCATGGGTCCAACAGCCTAAACAGGGGCCCAACTTTCAGGGCTGCAGCATGCTATCAACCCCTGTCGAGCTGGGCACACTGTGTAGAGGTACCCACCCCCATGTCTTACACTGCACGCTACAAGGTTACTCCGGGACTTGGTGATAGCTTCGTGGTGACTTGCCCTGACATACACCCCAGAGTGAGACAATGCATGGCCCATGGCCCCGGGCCCATGACCCGGACGACGATCCGGGTAGTGATGAAGTGAGACATCTTTAACAGACTCCAGCTAGCAGATGGTATCACACTCCCCGGCGGACCCAAAGCAGTGGGAATTAGTCCGGGTTACACAACAACGGCCCCGTTGACAGCACGGCATAGAGCTCGAACAAGTCGCACTGGGAACTCCGTGGGCCGATCCCAATCCATCGGACCTCGTGAAGGATATGGTTCAAATGTCGTGCGTTAAAACGTATGATTGTCTTGACAAACAAGGCGAAGCGAACTCGGCCGAGTAGGCCGGTGTGCCCATTGCCATGCATTGGGGCCGTGCTGGAATCACACCAGTGCTTTCCAAAGCTCCATCAACAACGAGTGTCTTATGGCGAAAGCAGAACTGATGATTGAGTTCAGCAGGGCAGTTGAAACAGCAATAAGTGGATTTGTAGCTGTCCGAGAACGGGTACCAGTCGCTTTCAAAACAGTCTGTTGATTGCTGACTCTCTGTGGAAGAAGTGCCTAACTCCGAAGACCCGGATGTTCCTCAGCGGCTATTGCTCATGGGGCGGCAGCTGAGATTCCTGCTGGAGTCTCTTGGGGTCCAGCTGAATTGTTCCTGACAGCTTTGTTGATCGCAGTGATGTCTTCGGCCAGTTGTCGCAATTGACAGCTTTCAGTCATGAAACTTGAGAAGAGACTGACGATCCTAGGGCAAATCACTCCGTGATGTGGATCGGAACTTGGACTTGTCGGAGTCTGGTGTGAAGTCAGAGGGAAGTGGGAACCAGACTCGTCAATCTCCGGAGGCTTTATGCTTGCAACAACGGACCGGGAATTGTCAGCCATGAGGCATGATGGCAAGTATAATACTTCAGCATCCGTCCACCGTCTCAGTTGACCTTTCAACAGAACCCTCTATTCACAACTCACTACAACATCAAGCATCATTCACACCACAACCATGGATTCCCCAAGTCTTCAAGCCCAGATCAACTCCCTCATCACCTTCATCTCCTCCCACTGCTCGTCCGGGAAAGGCCTAGGCACCACATCCTCAGCCATCTACGACACAGCCTGGCTATCCATGATCCAAAAACCCCCCACAAACTCCGGGCACTTCCTCTTCCCCCAATGCTTCACCTACATCCTCCGGCACCAACTCCCCTCAGGCGGATGGACCTCCTACGCCACGCCCGTCGACGGCATCCTCAACACAGCCGCCGCCTTGCTCGCTCTCAAGCGCCACTCTCTCTTCCCTTCTCCCCAAGTTAAACCCACGACACAACCCGAACCCGAACTCAACTTGTGGCCCATGCAGCACAGAATCGAGAAAGCCTCCACCGCCCTCCAATCCATGCTCTCAACCTGGGACGTCTCCTCCACCGACCAAGTCGGTTTCGAGCTCCTCGTCACTCGCCTCCTTTCGTTACTTGAAGAGTCTGGCGTGCAAGGGCTGTCCTCCTCCTTCCCCGGCTCTTCTACCCTCCGCGCCCTCCACGACGCTAAGCTAGCCAAGCTCCCCGCCAATTACGTCTACAAAGCCCGGTCGACGCTGTATCACTCCCTTGAAGCGCTGTGGGGATACATCGATTTCGAGAAAGTCGGACATCTGAAGGAGGAGAACGGGAGTATGTTGGCTAGTCCCGCGTCCACGGCTGCTTATCTCATGGGGTTGGCGGAGAAGGAAGGGAAGTGGGATGAGCAGGCGGAGGGGTACTTGAGGGGGGTGGTGGAACGGGAGAGGTTTGAATGGGAAGGAGATGGGGGGGAGAAGGGGGATGGAGGGGTGCCGTGTGCGTGGCCGACGGAGACGTTTGAGGTTACGTGGGTTGTTACGACGCTTGTTGAGGCTGGGGTTGAGTTTGGGGAGAGGGAGGGAGGGGTGATTAGAGGGTATTTGGAGGAGGGGTGGGGGAGGCAGGGGGGGTTGTTTAGTTTTTGTGAGTTGCTGGATGGTTTGGACGCGAAGCAAAAGGGGGAAAATGCTAACTGGTTCATTTGCAGTTCCCGGCGGACTTGTCGATGCGGATGATACGGCAAGAGCAATCATGGCGTTGAGACATCTTGGTACCAAGGTGGGCGTCGAGTCGCTGATTAGGGCGTTTGAAGCAAAGGACCACTTCAGGACGTATGAGGGGGAGAGGAATCCGAGCATCAGCGCCAACTGCAACGTCTTGACGTGTCTGTTGATGATGGATGACCCGACGGTTTATGCTCAGCAGATTGTCAAGACGGCAAAGTTCCTTTGTGAGCAGGTGCACACTGATAGTGTGAGGGAGAAATGGGTAAGCGCTCCCCATTATTGACGACTATTAAAGACAATTACTGACAAAGGCCAGCACATCAACGAACTCTACTGGATGATGCTTCTCTCTCAGTCCTTCGCCACCCTCTTTGACACCATGGCTGCCAATCCCTCCCTCGAAGCTTCCATCTTCCAACTAGCTCCCGAACTCCAGGAGCAAATCCCAATGACCTCGCTGCACGTTCTCACCAAAGTCCTTGGCTCACAGGGCCTCGATGGCTCCTGGGCAAATGGCATCGCCGAAGTCACAGCATACGGCATCCTCACCCTCTCTTGGCTCTCCCATCTCCCCTGGATCCAGCAACTCGGACGCATGCATGGCGTGAACTTCATCACCGCTAGCATCGAAACGGGCAAGTCCTTCCTTGAAGCTCACAAACAGGACTGGAAGAAGGGCCAGTACCTCTGGATTGAGAAGGTCACCTACGCGTCACCGGTGTTGTGCGAAGCGTACTGCCTGGCTGCGGCAGTTGTTCCTCTTCCCAACTTCACTGGTTCGACGGTTGACGCGAATGGCCAGGTCGTGCAAAGCACCAAGGAGTCGCTCTTCATTTCCGAGGGGTTGCTCAAGGGTGTCCTGAAGGCAGGACAGCTCATCTCCCTTACGCCTCTGTTCAGAACCCTCGCGCCGCAACTGTTGAGGGTGGCAGAGATGCAAGCTTGCTATGCCCTTCGCTTTCTTCAGCGGAAGAGGAAAGAGCTGGGGATCTTCCCGACTACCGGAGGGGACGAGAAGTACATGACTTTCATCCCTCTCACCTGGACCGCTAGCAATGCTCTCCGAGTGCAAGCCACCGGCGGTCATGGCCACGGCCACAGTGGAGGCCTGAGCAACTACGTCCTGCAAGAAATGATGATCCTGTCCATGCTCAACTACCAAGTGGATGAGTACATGGAAACCGCAGTGGAGCGGGACTTCCTAGGCTTCTACAGCGGAAGCAGGGGAAGCTTGGAGGCGGTTAGGGAAGTGGTTGAACAAGTCTTCGAGGAGTTTGATCCTTTGGGTAGGAGAAGGAGTATCTGGGGAGACGCAGATCATACGCCTACCAATCTGAAACAGATCCGGGCTACCCTATCCCGCTATGTCAGACACATCTTGCTGCATCCAGCTGTGAGAGGTGCACCGGCGAGTGTACAGGCCAGGTTGGCGAAAGAGGTGCAGACGTTCTTGTTGGCGCATGTTCAGCATGCTGCTGATAACATCCAATTTGCCGCCGCATCAAACCAACTTCAGCAAGATGATACATCGCACGAGCACGAAACCGGCCTCCCCTCTCCCATCTCCGAGCCCAACGATCCTTCTTCTCCGCCACCATCCAAACGCCGCCGCCTTTCCTCTTCTGCTTCCCTCAAAACACAAGAGCAACACAAGATCTTCTCCCCCACTGACTCAAGAACCTTCTACTCCTGGGTCCGCACCACCTCTGCCGACCACACCTCCTGCCCCTTCTCTTTCACATTTTACACATGTCTCCTCTCCCACAGCCCTGGCAAACACGGCAACGGCAACAAGACCGAGAATCTGTTCAACAAGGACGCTAAGACGAGTTATGTCGCGGAAGGAATGGTGAGGAGTTTGGCGAGTTTGTGCAGGATGTATAACGACTATGGATCGATTGTTAGGGACGCTGGAGAGGGGAATTTGAATTCGGTCAATTTTGCGGAGTTCCACACTGCGTCTTCTGGCGGTGCGAAACGTGGGGAGGAGGGGGCGTTTGGGAGCGTTGGAAGGGGTGGTGATGGGAATGAGGAGGAAGAAAAGAAAGCGAAAGAAGAGTTGATGTGGATTGCGGAGTATGAAAGGCGCGGGTTAGAGAGGGCGATGGGAGAGCTGGACGACTTGGTGGGTGCCGGAGAGATGGAGAAGGTCAAGTTGTTTGTTGATGTTACGGATTTGTATGGGCAGATTTATGTGGTGCGGGATATTGGTGTTGGGGCGCAGAGGGGTTGATGCCAGTTTCGTGACATTTTTGTATGCATTTTTGGAAAGCATCTTGGCGTTTTGTCATATTTGCAGCTTTACATAACAGCTTCAATCAATCTCCTATCATGATGCTTCTGTCATTTCGTGATGTTTCACACCTCAAAAGGGGGCAAGTAAACAAACTGCACCCATTCCCGGATCCATGTTTGTTGTGGGTGGGCGCATATTAACACTTCAGCGGAGCCAAATCTTCAACAAATCCGCAAGGTCACAGGGACCTTGGCGCAGTTGGCTAGCGCGCAGGTCTCATAGCTTTCTATGATCTGGTGAAATATCAGAGTAATCCTGAGGTCGGGAGTTCGAGCCTCCCAGGTCCCAAACTTTTTGCGGCATTTTTGGCCGTTTTTCCTGTTCCCCACTTGGTTTGTTTACTTCTCCTTTTCTCTTGGGATTTTTGGTGGGAAAAACACTGTCGCAAATCGCACATCAGCACAATCGTCCTGATTTTTTGCTCGTCCGAACACTGCGTAAGACAGTCAATGTCACACAGCATGTCATTCGACGATATCGCAATGATGAGCGGGGTAATTCAGAGCATATGCGGGGAAATGAGTTCTGGAGTTCGTTTCCTTTCAGGACAATGTTTGGCGACGACCTGATGGTTTACCACTTCCGGCATTCCTTTCCAGCTTTGTCGTGGACGACGATAATGAGGGGTTCGGGAGGCACAATGAACGCGCCTAGAAATCGGTTACGTACCTACAAGCTCGGGTTCCTATCTTGGCGATACATCTCGTGAATCAGGAGTCCGAGATGGCGTCCATCCCGCTCAAAAGAGAAGGAGAGTTCTCCAATGACATCGGTTTGTCACTTCCTTGTTACCATCCAATCTTATCTTCCCCAAGACTTATTAGCCGTCGTGATACTTACCCCGCTGTTGTCAGTCATCAACATCACTTCTCTTCCTCATAAAGACGTTGTGATCCAAAGACGAAGACACTCGCTCGGACAAACATCAACAACAATCTGACAATGACGGCAAACAGCAAGGAAGCAAACAGCAAAGAAGAGCCCGGGCACGCACCGCTGAGTGTAGCCAACACTGCCAGCAATGGACCCCCCGATGTTCCGCCTCCGGCATACCAATCTCATCCCCTTGGCCCCCTCAGTGCCTCCGAGATCACGCAAAGTTCGTCTCTGATCAAGACATCATGGCCCGAGGGAACAGAATGCCACTTCAAGATCATCACCCTCCTCGAGCCGGCAAAGGCAGAGCTCATGCCCTATCTCGTTGCCGAGAGAGCTGGCAAGACACCCTTGGACATTGACAGACGGGCCTTTGTCGTCTACTCCTTCCGAGGCACCCATAACGTTCACGAAGCCGTCGTCAACTTGACCAAGAACACGGTCGAAAGCAATGCCAAGCTGGGACCTTTTCAACATGCCAACAGCGATGGAGAGGAGATCATGGCTGTGGAGAAGGCCCTTCTCGCTCACCCTGATGTGCAGGCCGAGATCGCCAAGCTGAAGCTTCCTGAAGGAACTCAGATTGTCATTGACCCCTGGATCTATGGCTCTGACGGCGTCAAGGATGAGTCCGGGAAGTTCTACGATGACCTCCGTCTTATGCAATGCTTCCTCTACATGCGGGATCCAAATAACTCGTCCGAGCCGGACTCCTGCCATTACTCATTCCCGCTTCCCATCTCCCCAGTCATCGACCCGGCCACTCTGGAGGTCATCCGCGTCGATATCCTCCCTACTGGACTCGACGAAAAGATCGAACCCTTGAAGCCGTGGCAACCCCGTCCACCAAACGAGTACATCCCGGAAGCGCAGGCCTCTCTTCGTACCGATCTCAAGCCTCTTCAAGTTGTCCAGCCCGAGGGAGTTTCCTTCACAGTTGAGCCCTTTTCCAAGATGGGCCGGCTCATTCGCTGGCAGAAATGGGACTTCAAGGTCGGCTTCAACCAGCGTGAAGGCATGGTTCTTTACGACGTGCACTACGACAACAAGCCCCTTTTCTATCGCCTTTCCCTCTCCGACATGGCCATCCCCTACTCCGACCCTCGTCACCCTTTCCACCGCAAAGCCGCGTTCGACTTGGGTGACGCAGGCGCCGGAATCATGGCCAACAACCTCAAGCTAGGCTGCGACTGCCTAGGCTCCATCTACTACATCTCCGGCGTCCTCACCGACGGCAGCGGCTCCCCCGTCAACATGCCTAACGTGATCTGCGTGCACGAGCAAGACGCCGGCATCGGCTGGAAGCACACCAACTACCGCACCAACCGAGCCGTCGTGACCCGGCAGCGGGAACTCGTTCTCCAAACCATCCTCACCGTCTCCAACTACGAATACATCCTTTCCTTCGTCTTCAACACCTCAGCCGACCTCGCCTACGAAGCCCGCGCCACCGGCATCTTGTCCACCCAACCCGTCGACCTCTCCCTCTCGCACACTCCCCACCCCTACGGCACCATCGTCCACCCCGGCGTCCTAGCCGGTTACCACCAACACTTCTTCTCCCTGCGCATCGACCCAATGCTCTCCACCTCCTCCACCCCGCTCCTCTCCCCCTCCACCGGCCCGCGCAACTCCATCGTCTACGAAGAATGCCATCCCCTCCCCTTCGACCCTCATTCTTCCAACCCGTCCGCCAATTCCCCCATAATAAACCCGCACGGAACAGGCTACACTTTAACCACAACCCCCATCTTGGAGTCCGGCGGCTATGACCTCTCCCCCCAAACAGCCCGCGTCTTCAAGATCGTGTCCCCATCCTCTCACAACCCCGTCAACAATCACCCGGCAGGGTATAAACTGCACATCCCACCGATGCAACCCATCCTCGCCCACCGTGCCTCGTTCCACCACAAACGCGCCGAGTTCGCAGATCACAGCGTGTACGTGACCAAGTACCGCGAGGGCGAACTGTACGCGGGAGGGAAATACACGAACCAATCGCGCGGCGGGACGGGGGTGCGCTGTTGGGCGGAACGCAGAGATAAACTGGAGGAAGGCGGGGATGAGCCGGTGGTTTGGGTCCAGTTTGGACTGCAGCATGTACCGCGCACCGAAGACTTTCCTGTGATGCCGGTGGAGATCAGCAGGGTGGTGATGAGGCCGGCTAATTTCTTTGAGAAGAATCCGGCGTTGGATGTGAGGGAGAGTAGGCAGGAGGTTAATTGTAGTGTGGGGGTGAGGGAGGGGGGACTTGGGGGGAAGGTAGTAGGGCAAGGGGTGGTGGAGAAGGTGAGGGAGTTTGGGGAGAAGGTGTTGGGGGTGAATTTGGGAGGGGAGAGTAGTAGTAAGGCGGAGGGGGAGAGCAGTGGGAAGGATGAGCAGATACTGGGTGGAGAGGGAGGCAAGCTGGGCCGTGCTGTGGGGTACACGCTTGAGGTTTGGTGATGGACCAGTTTCCAGGCTGGTTTGGAGGTTGGGTTCGTTGTTGATGGTATCATTCATGGCTGGACGTTTCTATAGTGACGGCGTTGTACGAGCCTTTCGTCATGGTGGAGATGGTAGCTGTGACAACGATAGTATTAGCGAGTAGGTTGGTGCCGTTGGTAACGTTGGCGAGATCAAGACCCTTGGCTCGAGTAAATGACGTTGCAACCTCATTGCTTCTTCTTTCCTTCTCATCGTCCTTCCATTTCCCCGTTGCTTCTTTTTCACTTTGGGATTTTGCTTCTTCTCCTTTCTTTTTTGCCTCGTGTCGAGGGGTATGAGACTGCCTCTTCCAAACTGTTTCCTACAACCTTCCCACTGACAGCACCTTTAAAGACTCGATCGATCTTCCCTTCTTTATCCCCCCTTGCGAATAATAAAACCAATAGTATCCCGCGCGGCAAGCGTCTAAACATCGATATTGTAACTTCACATGCCTCTTCTCCAATTCCAGCTTTGAGCTTACCACCACCCTTCTTTGTCAGCAGCACAAGCCGAACCGGCGAACAAATGCGGAGACCTATCCGTGACAGTGGCTTGCATCAAACAAAGATACGATAGGCCGGGAGTCCGACGGTTTACACACCATCATTGAACTTCTCCAGCTTTCTCCAAACTTGTTTTTCAGCTTTCTACAAACCTGCCGTCGTGCATTGTTGAGCTAGGATGAGCTGAAGTGACATGTCTCCTCTCAAGCGCCCAAAGAGATCTTGGAAACGTGATATTGTATGATGCGCGGCTGCTACCTTCGACTCTTCGAGAAGGGAGCATATGGTTTTCGGCCCGAGTGGTGTCCTACCCACAAACTCTCTCCCAAAATACATGTCTCGGCCGCCACCGATCCGGAACCCGAGCCGAGGAATAGTAGGTAGCAGTTCGTGGAAGTTGGTGAAAAAAAACCACGTGGGGGCCGGTGGCGGCGTGGCGGGCGCGCACGTGGGATGGTGTCATGGATTGATGATCGCGGGCGGCTACTGGCATGAAGTACGATGTAGATTTGTCGATGACCACCGATGACGGATGAAGGGAGGGGGGGTTCCCGGGGTTGTTGCAACCCCATGCTGAAATGACAGCTTGGCTGGCACGCTGGCGAAGTTGGGTGTAGCCGGTGTGGGTAATGATCCATACACCACGTGCGGGTGCCTTCCGTTTTGGGAGAAAGAGTCGAAGAAAGAAGAGATGTGGCGTTGCCCTTGCATACGGTTGGTTGACCTCGTGGGTATCGCATGGGTGCTGGGCTGTGATTGTTTGCCTCCATGGGCCGCGGCCCTTGGTGTCGTTGGTGATGTGGGACAAGGGAAGCTGAATAGGTACCTGCAAATTGTGACGAGGAATGTGATGCCGAGGATCTGAACGGCCGATGGTAGACGATACGAGGTGGTTAGTGTAGGTTAGGATAATGTGATGCGAAGGGGCTAGATGGCCGATGGTAGACGAAACGAGCAACACGAAATGGAGAGGAGAATATGACGGTTCTTCAGGTTGGGAGAAGTCCGAATGCTCCATACCGAAGGTCATCGGTCCTGATCGCCATATAAAGATGGCGTTGGAGCAAAACCCGTCTGTCGTACGGTAGCACAAGTATCCCAATCTCAAATGCTTCAGATCGTCAAGAAGGCAAAGAATAGGTACCGCATCATCAACTTACATCCATATCCCCGATCCACAAAAGAATCATCATGGCTTCTCACTCCGAGCGCGCCTCCTCTCTCTCCCTGAGCTTGCCCTCCGAGCTTCCACCCTCCAGCTCCACCACCTCTGACATGGAGCCCTCCTTGCCCGACATGGAGCCCTCTTCCTCGCCGCCCATGGCTTCATATTCCTCTCCAACCATGCCTCCTTCCTCCTCCTCGGAGGATCATGGAGCGGCGCTCTTCAACTCAACCGCCTCCCTGGAGTCCCTAGGCTCTGGCTCAACCGCCGAACCCTGGTCCTCCTCGCCGCCCATGCCCTCTTCCCCCATCCTGGCTCCCTCCTCCCCCATCGAGCCGCCATCCCCCGCTTTCCACCATCCCGTCTCAGACTTCTCCTCCGCCGAAACCCAGCGACAAGACACGCATGAACCCCAGCAAAGGATCCTCATCCTAGGCGCAACAGGCAACCAAGGCCGCGGCTGTCTCCGCGCCCTGCTCTCTTCCAAACACCGAGATAACTACACCATCGGTGTTCTAGTCCGGGATCCGGAGTCGGCTTCAGCTGTTGCGCTCTCGCGGTCGCTTTCAATCTTCTCCTGCGTCTCTTCCCACTCAAACTCCAAATTGCCCTCCTCTAATAAGTCTTCTTTAACACCATCGGAGGAGGAGTCTCATTCTCTCTCCCTCTCCCTCTCTGAATGCCTCTCCTCTTTAGGAGTTCACCTCCTCCCAGCCGATTACTCCTCCCCCCCCTCCCTCCTCCACGCCTTCTCCACCTTCGCCCCAACAACCATCTTCTTCCCGCCCATTTTGTCCGACGACTTCGGCCGGGATTTGCTCTACGCCCAAACCGTCATCTCCGCCGCTCGCTCATGTCCGTCTGTCACGAAAATGATCGTGTCAACAGCGCTAGGGGCTGACAGACGGGCGGAGTTCCCCGGCTGGGGCCGCAACGGCGAATGGCACCCCATGAGCAGCTACTGGAACACAAAGGCTAAAATCGAGTCCCTGGTGCAAGAAGCCGGGTTTGACAGCTGGACGATTCTAAGACCAGCGTGGTTTTTACATTCTTTGACGCAGAGAATGGTGGGATGGAGTTACCTGGGCTGGAAAGACAGTGACAAAGTAAGGACGATCAGGACCAAGTGGAAACGGGGGACAAAAGTGGCGTGGGTGGATGCGGAGGATGTTGGTGGTGTTGCTGCTTTTATTATCGAGGAGGAACTAAGAGGGGAGAAGAAGAAGAAGTGGAGGAACAAGGGCGTGGATCTGGCGGTTGAGAGTATAACCGTTGGTGAGTTGGCGGAGAAGATGGGGAGGGTGTTGGGGGAGGAGGTGAGGGTTAGGTATGCGGATGAGCCTTGGACTTGGGCGACGGATGACGAGGAACAAGACTGGGAAAAGGGGAGGACGGTGAGTGATATGGATCCGATAGCGATTAGTCAGAGGTGGGCGAATGAGTTTGATTCGAGTTATGGGGTGGAGGCGACGAGGGAGTTGGGGTTATTGGGGAGTTTGACGACTGTTGATGAGTTTTTGGAGAGGAATAGGGACTTGATCTGAGGGTCCTGGGTGGGTTGTAGACTGGTGGTTAGCAGGAAAGATACCATGAGAAGAAACATGTAGTAGTACGTACTTTGAAGCTTTACCGGGTAATCCTCCGATGGGCTGTCCCTTCCGTTCTGTGCATGATCTCGATGACGACGAGAAGCCAGTCGGGTTGTTGTCGGCCTTCCACAGCCTTGTAGCATGCCTCGACCCTGGTAAGCCCAAGTCACATCATATCACTAGACATTGAACATGAAAGAACAAAGAAAGATGTTTGTTCATTGCATTCGCTGTATATCAGCTGTATCAGCGACGCTAGGTAAAGAAATGCAGACATACTGATAGCAGTAGATGCTTGTTGTCCCCGCTACATCAGCGAGCAGGGACGACGATGAATGCTTGAACTTCATCGCGAACAAACGACAACCACAAACTGTCAATACCCATCCCATGCCATATAGACACCCATCCCTTTGCAAGTGCCTTGTAGCTCATTGCAGTCCCAAACGCCAGAAAGATAAAAAAAAAAAAAAAAACCGCTGCTGGAACCATACCAGGGGGGCATGAGATACCCAAACCAACGAAAAACAGAAAAAGAAAAACATCAAACGCCGTGGTATATAATGCAATCACACTTCCGACACAAGCACGTACCATTCTTTCCCTTACCATCCACTCTCAACACAGCCCGGTCATCAAGCTCCGACTCACATCATCACCACCACCCCCTTCCTCGTATCTTCGGACATCACAGCATCCCTTCCACCTCCCCCTACTGAGCCTCAGCCTCAACAGCCTCAGCAACCTGATCCCACCACCCACCATGCGCCCCTCTATCCACCTCCCCAACCCTCCCAAGCATGTCCACCAAATCCCGCACCTTATCCACAAACTCCGCCAGCCCCAGTCCAGCGAGCTTCTCTCCAGCGGTACTAGTAGCCTTGACCTTCTCAGAAGCCGACGCACTAGCCGCCAGTCTTTGCAAGACATAAGCCCTCAACCTGCTAAGCAGTAGGCGAATGACAGGATCGCTAGGCTCGCGGTTTTCACCGGTAATGGCAGCGGCGGAGAGGACGAGCTTAGTGACGAAGGCGCGGAGGTGCACCTTGGTGGCAGCGGGCATGGAGCGACCTGCTTCCAGGGCTGTGAGGATCCCGTCTACTGTTTGCTCGGTGGGGATGGGATCGGAGGATGATTCGCTGCGCTCGAGGACGGCAAGGATGCGTTGGGACTCGGTTCGCCAAGGCCCGCGGACGTCGCGCTTGAGGAGGTTTTTGCATTGGAGGAGGATGGCACCGGTGGTGATGATCCTCTTGGTAACCCGTCCTGCTTCCACGACGCGCTTGTGATCGAGCCGCAACATCTCGGGCATTTCGTCGATGCTGAGCGAGTGGGGCTGGGTGAATAGGTCGACGAGCATTTGGTTATAGATCTTGTTGGCCGTTGGACGAGAGCGAGGGATGTCGACGCCTTCTGGGTCGCGGCGGCTAACTTCGCCCATCAGCTTCTCGCGTGCAGTGCGCCAGGCAGCTTTGGCGGCGGAGAGATCGTAGCGCCCGGCTTCGATGTCGGCGGCAAAAGCTTTGGCTTCGTACGAGGGCGCCTGCTCGATGAGTTGGGGCGCGGCTTGTTGGAGGAGGTAGTTGGCGTAGTCACTGAGCATGACGTCGATGAAGGCGTTCAAAGCCTCGAGACGGTCAACGTATGTGCCTTGGACGAGCTTTTCTTCAGCAAGGATCTTGACTTCGTCGTCGCGGACGGGCGCGCAGAGCTTGGGCAGGAGTGTTCCCATGGCTTGGAAGAGTTTCTCGTAGGAGAAGCTGCCCATAGCGAACTGCCGCTGGGCCATTTCCGTGTCAAGAAGCTCGCCGATCAGTGTGTGCATGGGGTTGCCAGGTCTGACGAGCCGCTGGAGCTTTTCGCGAATCATATCGGCGACCCGAAGCAGCAGCATGAAGTGTACTTCCTGGTTGTCCGCCTGCATCGTTGCCCGCATCTCTTGGAACAGGGGTGCGAGCAGATGAGCTTGTTGCTCGTGGTATTCGCTGGGCTCGGTACGGAAGTCTCTGTTGATGGCCAGCTCATGCACAACCACCCTGTTTTCTGGCAAGAGGCTCTTGGTGTGTGGTAGTATGACGCTGATCTTGAAGGTCTCGCCCTTCCTGGCGGGAGTCGAGGGAGGCGTAGGAGTCTGTGTCTGCGGACCTTGGCTGCTTTCGTCGCCGAGCACGCCCATGGCTGTCTCTGACTCTGACTGCTCTGCCACACGGGGCTTCATGTCACCGCGAGGCTTCTTGACTCTAGCCTTGCGGGCCGCCCTGACGGCTTCAGTTACCAGCTGCTTGCCACGGACGGGTCCGGCGAGCTTTTTGATGCGAACCAACAGTAGCAGCTGGTTGTCTCGGATGCTTTCGCTGTAGACCTGATCAACAGACCCGTCTGTGCTGTCCTTGACGGACTCCCAGATCGCATCGAGCTCGACAAACTGCATCACCATGAGCTCAACCAGGGAGCTGGAATCACGGGCCTTCCAAGCAATAAAAGCATTGTAGAAGGTAGCGTACACCTCGGGGAACGACTCCAACAGGGCCGGAGGCGGAGTATAGTTATTAAACGCGGTCAATCGCCCTAGAATATTCTCAAACGAGATTAGTAGGTCGCCAGCCTTGCCAACGAGTTCCTGCAACTGAGGGTTAGCCAGATCATCACGAGGGATTGGTTTCGCCAGGGCGGACCCAACCTGCTCTGGTTCTCCGGTACCCTCCTTATTGCTAAGCACCTGGGACGGGTGGCCGAGAATGAGGAATGCGCTCAGAAACGAGCGCACCGCCGTCATCTCTTCCACCGACCCAGGCGCACCCTCGTTGAGCCCACAGATGCGAAGCACTCGAGAGGTAGCCACCAAGACGTTCTCCTGCGACAGCAAGCTGGTAACCGTATCGAAGGACGTCTCCCTAACCACGTCAATGGTCAAGCCTAGCGCGCTGAACTCGGCTACGGCCCTTTTGCGACTCATGGACTTCCACCACCACTGAATCCTACTGGCGGCAGCATCGGGCCTCATAGGACTCGACTCGCGCTCCTTGACTTCCTTGACCTCGGGCATGACCTCGACCAAGGTGGGCTTCCTCGTCACAAGGCTCTGACCGCGCTCCCTGCACCTAACTTTGGCTGTGTTGCGGTTACGGAGTTCTTCCCTTCTCCTTTCGGCTTCGGCAAGACGTTCCTCCATCTGCATCTTGAGTTTCTTGTTCTCCTGCTCGCGCTTCTCCTTCATAGTCTCTGCGATCTGCTTGGCCCTCTTGACCTCTTCGGCACAGGCGGCGGCAATCTCGGCCAGGTTGCGCTCGCGGGCCATGGCAGCCGCAATAGCTCTCTCTTCGCTTTGTGTAATGTCCTTGACGGCAGCCTTGGCCTTGGCGGCTCGAATACGGACTTTCTCGGCATGGGCGGCGCGGTCGGCCAGTCGGGCCTTTCGGTCTTCGAGGATGGAGGCGCGGCGCAAATGTTGGGCGACATACTTGCTCTGGGGACCAATGTCGCGACCGCAGCCATGGGAAGAGCGGGAATGGGCGGAGGAGATGCTATTGCGACGCGACGAAGCTGCACTGTGTTTGCGGCGGGTCTGGTTCGTGGGCCGGATGAAGAGGCGGGCAGCAATGTGCGGGGGTGGCGTGACGGTAGCAGGATCAATGCCGCCGTCGACCTGCTGGCCCACTATTTGCTCTTCAGGAGGAGGGAGAGAAAGATCGGTGGTCGGGTCGGGGGTAGTTGGCGATGGGGGGCCGATAGATTCTTCGAGGTTCCGAGCGGGCTCGGCCAAGCTATCCGACGGTCTTCGCATTGTGTATCGGTGTCGTCGAGGGTATCAGAAAACGCGATTGCTGGTACTTGTATGCTTCACCACGTGATTGTCGTGGGTAGTTGTGATTGTAATTGTTTGGTATGGTGAGGATGGACTGAAGATGGCGTAATGACGGCGCGAGCGATAAGATAACGAAGTAGAGGTAAGCTCGACACCGATGCTGGTCTGGGCGGTGACAGATGGACGTCGGGGGAATCGCTAGCGGATCGGCAGCGTCGCGTAATGCTGGGTGGGCTTGGGTGATTGATGGAATCGAGTTGACAATGTTCGTTCGGGGAAGTAGATATGATGATGTCGAGTCGAAGATAGAAGTGTTGTTGTTGGACTTGGAAGAAGTCGGACTCGATGGAAGGGAAACGAATGGGTTGGATGCGGTCGATGGCTTCTCGTCTGACAAAGACAATTACGCACTAAAGACGAGCTGGCCGGGGGGTTGAATGACAGCGCCGGGATGGTCGGGTGGCAAGCAATCAAGCATAAATCGTAAAGATGATGAGATGATGCTTGTACCGTACAACCTGTCGTGACCTGGTAACTGTACTTCGTATACCAGTCGTCGCCAGTGTCGTCGGTTGCCGGATGCAAGAGATGTCAAATCAACAAAGGAATGCAGAGAACGATTCCACAAGACCGGAATGCAACTCCGCATTGGCGCCAACTGTTGCCCGCTGTGAGCACTCGCTTACATCACTGCCCGCATCGCGACTGCCGCTGGCATTGCAGCCAACCATAAGCGGTTAGTGCGTCCGGGGTTGAAATATTAGGAGGTTATCAAGCCTGTACCAGTTTGACGCTGGGTTTTGTTAGCAAGATAACCTCCCCTCCTGTTTCCAGCTTTTGGAACAAATGCAAGCTTCGATTGCTCTTTTCTGTTTCGTGCATTTCAGTTGTCGCAACTTCATCACTTTCAGAATCTCACTTGTGGATGCCTCATTCCTCTTGAAAACTCAATCGCACTTATCGATTTCACCGTCAACCAAATTCTTGCTCACCGTTCAAAATGGGTTGAATCTCGGGATTGCGACTGTCAGCTTTCGTCAACAGGTTCCGAGTCGTCTCTTTTCGCCTGCCAGTTGGTAGCAGTTCAAAGAGGATGGAAGGATGAGCCTGGCATGTGGTCACGATATCCAGAACTCAGATGAGGACAGGCTCCGGTCCGACAGAAGTTCAACAGAAACCGGAGCCCGGTGTCTCGGGAGTCGGGCAGTACACGGTAGAGGGCAACCTTCCTCTGCATGATGGCGCCATGGGCATCCGTTTTCCCAGACACTTTCCAGTGGCAGTGGAGGTTGCAACTATCACCGCAAGTCAAGTGCTGAGCCTAATCAAAACGGGGTGGTTTGAGCCTTGGCAAAGAAGACCATCCTTTCCAGGGCAATCAGGCCAACGTTTGGGGAATCACCGAAACCAAACACATGTTCACTCACCGAGACGAGTGGACCACTTCGATAACCGAACAACCCACTCCTACGGCCGAGGAGAAGCTGGTGTTTAAGCAATGGCCCCTAGGTTGGTGTGGAAGAGCGGCGGGAGCTACGGATGGTGAAGATTGCTATGCCGGTGAGTCTACCTGTAGCGGAGCGCGATGCCGTAAGGATGGTGCAACTCGGATGTGAGCCTGGAGTTGAAGCAGGGCAGCAAGACGACGAGAGTAGAGATTGGTACCTAGGAACCCATATCGGGCCTTGGGTGAGCGTGTGAGGGACCTCGTGGAATCGGAGACTGCCCTGTATATCAGCGAGGCCACCAATGTGTTTGGGTAGCTGTACCTGGAGATATCTGTGTCTCTTTTCCGCTTTTACCGGCAACATCTGGATCATGAACTTTCAAGTATAAGTTCGGCCCCGCCGGGCAAAGGTAGGTCTGTTTACTACCCCTATTTTAGCGCCCCCTAGTTGCCGTGCTTCCGGGCGCCCAGAGCCGCCCAGAGCCGCCGAGTCCGTCAATTCGGGGTTCTCAAACCGAAAGTGGAGCTGTCTTCAAACCCCCACAACATCATGTGCTGTCATGCCGTGACATGCCGTCAATTGCAAGTCCCGAAAGATGCCATTTCCTTTTTCTTGGCATTATCTTTTTCTTTTCCTCGTCGCATTCCAATACACTGCCAACACCCAAAGCCAAGGGCTTGGGTTTGCCGTGTGTTACCACAAACCGACAAAGCAAAGCAAGGAGAATGGGACTTGGCGAAGCGGCGGGCAGCAGTCAGCAAGCAGGCTGTCATCCGGAGACGAGTCGCCCAGAGAGAATTAGGTAAACAGCCATGGCTACCACTTCCAAGGTTATTTATCCTTTTTTTTCACGCGACAGTTGTTCTTGTCGAGTTCTTGGAGTTGACATGGCACCCTTCACTTTTACACATCGATGCGACTATCAACATCACAGCACCCATCTTATCGCCCTTTGAATCCTTGAAATCCTTTCCCCTCCCTCAAAGGCACGGCATCGGCATCCCATCCTTCAAACAAATCACAACCCCCAAACCGGAGAAACAACAGGGCGAGCATTATCTGCCCAGCAAATGCCCAGCAACGCCCAGCATACGTCCAGGCTTTGGCCAAGAAGCAATCCGTTACCGCCAAGGAGGCTCGATTGACGGTTGGCAGCCCGCCAAGATCACCGCCAAGGATGGGCCAAGGGTGAGCCAAGCAGCTTGGGCGATCCGCCAAAGGGGAAACAGAGCGAAACAGAGGGGATTTTGTAAGGGAATTGGGGGGTCATTTCCACCTAAAAAGCCAAGCAAAGTGAAAGGTGAAAAAAAAAAGCCCTGCCCTCTGCCCTCGTAAGCGGGATTCCGGTGAACTGTCGACTGCTGGCTGTTTGTTAACACCTGAGGCCTCTGGGCGTTTCCTGGGCAGTTTCTGATATCCTATCCGGATACCTCTAGGCGTTGCGGCGGCGTGTTGTTCGGTCGTTGCCCGCCTTGTCACAGTGAGTCGTTTGCTTTTTTGTCGTTGTTTGTTTTCCCCCATTTCTTGGGAGGGTCTTGGGCGGTCTTGGGCTTTGGGCATGGCAAGCCATGGCAATCCATGGCAAACGGAAAGGTCGGTGGCAGCATTGGCAAGAAATATTGGCACCTGGTTCAAAAAGGCGAACTTGCGCCCGCTTCTTTTAAGTTCTTTCTTTCCATGTCCGACATTTCTGGGGTCATGAGTCGCTTTCGAATTGCGAATTGTTGATCTCCCCCTTTTGTTCATCCCATCATCCCGTCATCTGTTCATCCTGCAACACAGATTGAATACAACAACGACATAACAACAACAACACCAACACAGGCGCAACATTACACATTAACGACATAACGACAATCGCTCAACTTCAAGCATTGCGCACACTGCATTTCGGCACTGGGTTATTGGGAACTTGACCAAAGGAAGCGGTTAACACACCACGGCGACAAGGAATTCGAAGCAAAACAGGGAAGAGAGCAGGAATCAATCTCACAATTATTTGGAGGAGTCTGTCACCAACATCCGATTGGCATTTCAACTTTCAAGGGAACGGCGCATTTGAACACGGGAAAATCGGACAACGAAAGAGCAGGACCGGGTTGCACTATCACACCAAAAAGAAGTCGGACCAGCACCGAACCACCTCCAGTCCCGCAGCGCACCGTTGAAAGTCGGTCGGCTGCCCGTGTCGACATTGACGTCGGACGGGGCCTGGACCTGGTAGTACTAGGACCGACCGCCGCCGCACCGTCCCGACCTCCTTACCTCATCCGGTTCGGCACCGCAGTTCGGGGTCCACTTTCATCTCGGCCATTTTTGACCAATCACACGCCACGCATTCACTTTGGATCTCCGGGACATCAACCCGGCACTTTTACACATCATCAACACCAACTCAACGACAGAAAGGAAAATGGAAACGAGGAAATCACCAGACGGGCCGGGGAGTAGGGATGTGGAAGAGGGGTTCGAGCAACAGTACCACAGCCAGACACAGACGACAACAACGAATGGAAGCAAAGAAAGGCCAAGGACGTCATCATCAATCAAGGGAAAGCTATTTACGGCACGAACGATATTGGGCATCCTCTCAATAATACTGGCGGTAGCCATCCTTGGGGTCGTCGGTTATATGGTGGGGAAGTATGGGGATAAAGGGTTTGCCCATGTTAGTTTTGTGTTTGTGGGGATTACGGTATGTTCTTCTTTCTCCTTTTTGTCTTTTGTTTACTTTTCTGTTTCAGTTCATCATCACGGCTTAACTTGAGCTTTATGTTACATGACATGGTGGTGGTGGTGCAAGTGTTGTTCGACACCACCAGTTCATCTCGTCCCACACCACACACATAACCCCAACCCTGATCTCCATCTCTTTCCTTTTTCGACCTTCAACTCTCAAGGACATCACCACATCCCTTCTTGCTACCACTTCATATCCCTACCCATCTCACAACCCCCTTCCCACCCTCCCTTCCCCATCCCCTTCCCCATCCCCTTCCCCATCTCCCCTCCCCTTCTCATCACCATACTAACCCACCCCCCAGGCAATCGCCACCCTACTCTGGCACCTCCTCGACCTAACAACCCTCCTCTGCCTCCGCGGCGACCGTTTCCGCACCTCCCACCCGGGCGCCTACGTCGGCGTGCACATCTGCATTTCCCTCGCTTGCATCGCCACAATCGGCTACGTCGGCATCTGGGTGTCCACCGCCGACGAGGAATCCGACCGTGATCTCGACCTGGAACCGGACGCCCCCGTCGCCGTCTTGCCGCCCATCGTTGAGGCATTGGCGACGAAATACCACCACACTACTGGTGGACGCGGGCTAAGGGGCAGGAGGGGGGGATTATATAGACTGGGGATTACGTTACTCGTGATAACGGTCATGATGTTGTTGATTAATTTTGTGCTGTCGATATTGGCGTGTAGGGAGGTTAGGAGGAAGGATTGCGGTGCGGTTAGTAGGGAGTCGGAGCGGGAGGGTGGGGGTGGGGGTGTGAGGGATGCGAGGGATCCGGCGAGGTATCGGATTCCTTCCGCCGCTGCTGGACCTGGACGGAGGACGAGGGCTCGTGCTGCGCCGCAGACACCGCAGTTCCCCGGGTACGTTGTGACTGTCAATGATGGACCGGTTCCGGTTATTTCGAGGCCACCACCGGCGGCGATGGCGGGGGCGATGACGGGGGCGATACTGCCACCGAGGGGGGTCGACTTGGGAGTGGAAATCTCACCCGTCGGCCACGAGAACTGGAATAAAATGCGGAGGGATAGGAGTGGAAGTCCGACGGGTATCGATTTGATGACGCCGGTTAGTCCGGGGAGTAGTGAGATGACGGAGGTGTTGACGGAGAAGGATAGTGGGATTGGGATTGGGAGGTCTGGGAGGTGATGGGGTTGATCCAGCCAGCCGTCAAGAAGGGAAGCAGGAAAGAAGGGCTATATATATGCGGGCTTCTAGGATTGGGTCTCTGCTCTACTGGGCACATGGAACATGGGTTGGGAGTCTGATGTATGCTTAAGGAGCAACGGGTTGCATAGCGTAGCGTTCAATATTTTCTGGATTCATGACTGTCATTGGTTCGTTTTAGGCTCGCAGTACAGTCAAGAAAAGGTTTAACATCTTTTGTTATACTCGGTATCGACAATACCTGTGTCTCACATGAGGATGAAGGATGAGAGGTCACGGATGTTAACCGAGCCTTTTTGGGTGGGAACGTGGGTTCATAATCAGGCGATAACTGACTCCTGACTTAGAAGAAATCTCAGTGCTGACTACAATGTTTAGCGAACAGCTTCACTTTTTGGCTTTTGTGCTGGTCCGAACTAACCCCCGGTTGAAAAAGAGTGGTCACGATCAGGGGTGTCACGTGCAGAAGGTACATGGGCCTGAAGCTTATCGATAAGTACCCCAACAGTTAGTTCTCCAATTCCGGTTAATGTTCGTGTCCCCCAACTTCAGTGACTTTTTCCCTCCTTCACGATCTTCAATTTCATGCTTTCAGGCTTCACGATGAAAAAGCTGCTCGCGGGAAAAAAACAACCATGCCCCAAGCCGCTTCACACTGTCATTCGGATCCAACTAGATGCGGATAAAACACTGCACCAAGCCCATCGAGGTGTCGTCACCGATCACAAGGCCACCGTACATGTACCTCTAGGCATCGCTCGCCAGACGACACTGCGAACCAACTCAGGACCTTACCAAGCTGAACCCCAGAGTGGTGCACGACGGCCTCCATTTACCTGTCACAGCTCGACTTGGATGTCCGCCACATTTCCGGAGAGATGAACGTGGTGTCCGATGCTCTGTCCCGCTTCTGTCTGTCGCACCGGAGCTAAACCCGGAAGACAGCGAACCTCGCTCCAGTCCTTTTCGATTGATGTATCCGAGTTCTCGCTTGACCTTTCTCGGCCGTCGCCTTGTCTCCCGTCTGGTGTTCTTTTACCCGCGTTGTCACTAGGAAGGAAAATGTTAGTCGTATATGTATCAAAAGCGACGGCTCGAAAGAAGGGGTTCTTACCTGATCTTGACTGCTGGATTTCCCGCAGCAGAGCTGCTGAGCTGCCGCTTATTCCGTCCACATGCACAACATGGACGAAGATGTACAATCCAGCCCTGGTTTGTTTGTTAGGTAGTCTGGTATAAAAAGGCCAAAGTTTTACTGGATATAGGAAAGCGTTCGGCTTTCTATCGGGTAACGCCGTGAGACTGATATCTTCCAGTCTTGAAGGCCTTGAAGGAGACGGAGAGAGGCATAAGAGGACACCCATCAGAGGCTTCTGTGGCGTCACAAACCCTTGCCATTGTCCCATATCGCTTCAAACGGAGGACAGTTTCTCTCTTGAAAGGCCAATAAGAGCTCCAAAACTTCCCTGTTCAACCCATGCGGACAAGGGGGACACAGACTCTGCAGCTCGGCTACTACAGCGTCCATTGATTCCGCGTCGTTATCCAGCAGGGCCAGCGTTAGAGATAACTCAACTCACGTAACTCAACTCAACGCAACGCAACTCAACTCAACGCAAATCGGCCATTTTAAACCGAGTTGCAACTCAACTCAAAGTCTCGAGTTGAGTTGAGGGAGTTGGCCGCCTTTCTTGGCACCCGGCAGAATCTTCGGGTTAGGGTTCAAGGTGCAAAAATACAGAGATTTTATCCCTGAAAGATTGACCCACCCCAACCCTCAGGTATAGCCATTCGTCAACCAAAGTGCCATGCGCATCCCAGTTGCCAGTCGGTTGCGTCAATTCGAGTCAAGTAACTCAACTCAACTCAACTCCAGATCTCGATTTGACCCACTCAAGWAACTCGAACCCTCGATTTGAGTTGAGTTGAGTTATCTCTAACGCTGAGCAGGGCCATGACGCCTAACAACAAAACGGACTGAACATGCTGTTCCTGCTTTTCCTCTGCAATCACACATGACTTTGCCCGCGCCCGAAAGCAGGGGATGGCCGGTGGCCACCTGCTTGGCCGCCCTAGCGTTCCTGGGAGAAGTTGCGGAGATCTGTATGGGAGCGTTATTGGGAGAAGTAGCGGAGATCTGGATGGGAGCGTTCTTGGGAGAAGTAGCAGAGAGTTGGATAGGAGCGTTCTTGGGAGAAGTAGCGGAGATCTGGATGGGAGCGTTCTTGGGAGAAGTAGCGGAGGTCTGGATGGGACGAAGGTATGGTGGGTACCTTAATAGGTGCTTGGAGTATAAGGAGGTTGCTGAAGCGGCTGGCTTCCAGCTAAAAGTCACCCCAACTGGAACACCTGTCCCACCAGAGATATCTCTCCCATTGGACTTGTAATCGCCAACAATGGCGGCGGCGGTGATGGTGGTGGTGGTGCCGATGAAGTGGTGATGTGCGAGGAACATGAGCATTGATGCCTTTACTTGCCTCTGCCCCTTGAGTTTCTCCTTGGATGGATAGGGGAGAACTATATGTACCGAGTCATCAACGTTCAAAGATACTATGCTCTGCTGGACCACCCAAGCCAAATCCCCATGCCCAGTCGATTGCCAAAGATCGACTGTACCACCAGTTCAGTGATCTTTGCGTCTCCGTCCGGGATAGTGAGGCAGGAGACCGGAGAGAACTTGAGAGTTGAGTCAAAACTTGTCTGGACATGATGTTTAATGTTTCCACCCGATATCTTTTGACTTCGGTTTCGGTTTGGGATGAAATCTGCCCGTAGCCCTGTTGCGGGGCACGGGTAGCCTCTGGCTGCACGCTGGCCTCTGTTTTTGGAGTTCCTCGATTAGCCAGTGTGGTGGTCAGTGTAGTGGTGTTCGGATCTCCCGAATCCTGGCGGATACCAATGAAGACTTCGGCATAGGTCTTGTCGGGATGGAGGTCTTTGATTAGGTAATTTCTTTTGCAGCGGAGATAAAGGTATCGGCAATGCTCATCTTGCGGTGACTGGAGGTCGGCAAAAACCAATGAAACGACGGTAGAAAAATTGTCTCCCAGTAACAGTTCCTGGAGTCGAAGTCTGATATCCCAATGTACGTTGTGTTCTGGTATGCTAATCGCTTTGCCCAAGAACATCCAACTTTCCGACAGAACATCCCATTCCCTCCAGGTTAACCTCCATGTCATCACTGTCCCGGGATGACGCGGGGGGAGGGGCCGGGATCAGGAGCGGAACTCTCCGCTGGGGTAGGTAGGAAAAAGGAACGGTTGGCCCGCGCCGCCGCCTGGCAGTACATACACAGGTTGTTCTTCATCCGGCGGTCTTTCTCGGCTTGGGGAAGCGGGCCCTTCTTAGTCTAAAGGCTTGGACTTTGCCCAAGACTATAGGGTCCCCGTCGGCATCGGCGGCAGGGCTCTCGAGTGCGGATTAGGCGGAGTTAATGCCGCCGGTTCGGCCGCGATGCAAACCGATCGGAAATATTGTTCGCCATAACAGCTCGCGCAGGAGTTGAGTGTGACCCACGGCACTTATCGAATTCGTCGGCCTTACTAGGTCGAGAAACAATGCTGACTACATGTAGCGCATCCTGGAGCTCACGGCTAACTTTCGCCTTGAGGACGTCGACCCGACGTCGGTTAATCGAACTCGCAAAGGTCGGCGAGCTTAATGAACTTGGCAACAAATGAAATCGGCGAAGGTGGGTTTCTTGCGGGAGACGTTGGCCTACATATAGGTCATGAAAAGCTCGATGTCCTTGTCCTCAATAAATCCTCGCCATCATCCTCCTCCTCCTCTTCCTCCTCCTCCTTGGCGTTACCAGCCTCCTCGTGCTCGTGGGTGTGGCCGGCGTGGGAGGCAGAGGGGGGATGTTCCCAGGTAGCGGCAACCCGCGAGCCGCTCCCGATGACCTGCGCCTTCAAACGTTCGGAAAGGAGCACTTTCTCTGCACTGGGGTCAGGTTGAGCAAGAAGAACTTGTACGCGGCGAGGCAACCGAGCATATGCAGTTTACCAAGGTATTCTACATCTCGAGGCAACGCTGGCGGCGTTCTGGTTCCTCACTCAACGGGGCTGTCGACTCTGCCAACGTCGGCAGAGGCGCTGACCACCCATCATTTGTGGCCGCCCACACGGGACTCGGCGATTGGTACGGTCGTTGTTATCGGATTGTGCTTGTTTTATGTGGAACGCAAGCGCAATCTGGGACGCCGTGAACGGTGTTGAAGGAAGTCGACCAGAGTTTCGGAAATGGGTGGTACATGCGTTAGTTTCATCATCCTGCTCCATCGGTTCATGTTGCCTTGTTTGTTGGTTAGTGTAATTGCCCGTCAAACATTGGTGTTCTGACGATGTTTGAGCATCGTGAGGATATGCAACTCTCACAGAATATTTCGCCAAACGAAGAGAAAGGGGTTACATATACTCTGTCAATTTCTGCTACCGTTCCTGCTATCTGAGCACGAATGCCGTGACGCCGTCCTGCAATCAATACAATGAATCTAACAAACCAATCCTCCTGACCCTGCTCCAAGCAAACCGATGTGGAAAGGGTATCTCGCTGTGCTATGCGTGAATCAAAAACAAGCAAAAAGCAAGAGCAAATGATGAACGCCAAAGGGAAATGCCGAAGACGAAAGGAGAACGCCGACACTCCTCAACCATGCCCCTTAATGCCACTGCCTTCTTTCTTCCAGCACCATTCCTAACCCTTCAATCACCGACAATGACCAATAACCGGTCCTGCGACATCGACAGCAAGTCAACGTCTTACCAATAGGAAGACACCTAAAATAATCCATGCCAAAGATCGTAAGCGTGGATACGAGGCGCCGCAACAGCCGGGAACTGTCCACCGGGGTACTTCGTCATGTAGTACTTCATCCTGTCCTCATCCTCCATCAGAGTCACCACAATAAACGTACCACCAGCCAACTCCTGGGCGGTCATACGACAGTAGGGACAGGGGCGCAACATCTCCATGATTAATGGAACTAAGCCATCGTTGGCGGCAGCGGCCGGAGTCTTCGCCATCTCGTCTCTATGGTCGATGATAGCCTTGGTGAAATGCTGGCCGCTGACCAGAATCTGATGCTGCGTATCCTGCACTGTTTCGTAGACGATAGTCGGCAAGCTTCCGGTAAGGAGCTCTAAGGCGATGACGCCCAGAGACCAGATGTCGACAGCCGCGAGGTTTCTGACATGTTCTTCGCGGAGCTGATCGGAAGATGCGAACGCATCCGGAGCGATGTACGCCTCATCTTCCGCCCGGCGCTGTCCTCGCGGGGAGTAAGCTCGCTGCTGGCCTGAGTAGCAGTAGATAGATCAATGGTTGCGGAGCCGTTGGTAGCGTCAATGATGGTGGGAATCTTGGTGGAGGAAGAGAAGTTGGTCAAGCAGACCTCAAGGCGAGAGGTTGTCCTGGATCGGACTAGGATATGTTGAGGGCGAACGTCGCGGTGAACAACGAGTTGTCCGTGAAGGTACATCAGTGCCTGGGCAACCTGATCCACAATCATACAGGACTCGTGGTAGGTGAACGACTTGCGTTCACCTTCCTCCACAATAGAACCCAGCTCGCACCACTCCGTGACCAACATGTGCGGCACGTTAATGCCACGGGGAGCGATGAATGTCTCAATGTGCGTGATGATGTGAGGCTACAAGACAGATAAATGTTAGTAACTCAACAACAGGAGAAAAAGAACAACTGAACTTACAGCCTTTGTGAGCTTGGCGTCTTTGAGGATTATGGCCTCCTTGAACAGCAAACGAATCTTGCTCTTGTCAAAGCCCTTGGCAGCGTAAACATTCCAAGTCTTTGTGTGGAGCACCTTGATAACTCTTCCAGAACCAGGTCTCATCTGGTTGCTTTCCGGGGTAACCTCCAGAAACGAATCGGTGTACATGCCCATGTCATAGGCGAATCTCTCAAGGAACGGCATATCGGTGCCGCCAGGCATAGCCGGGGTAGCAATCTCCATGCCTCCGAGGGCCCTGCTCATGAAAGTCGCAGCTCCGGGCATAGGCGGGGCTGGGGTTGGTGGATGAGGCGGGCGGCATGGAGATGTTTCGTTGTTGGGCTCGGCAGCATCCGCTGCGGACGCCTTGAGACGTTGGATGGCTTCTAAGTAATCTTTCAAGTGTTGGTTATGGTCGAAGGCTTCAATAGTGAGCTGGAGAGGAGGTCGATGATGGCCCAGGAAGAGATGGACGCGCTGTCCAAGAGGAACAGCCCAGGCCGGCGCTCGGGGAGAGTCCTCGCCGATACAATCGTGGACCATCGGATCCACTTTCTCGTCGTCATAGCTCTGAGGATGGTATGCCAGGCCTGTGCCATGGGAAGCGAAGATCTTGACAACGACAATACCGTGTGGACCGAAGTCTAGACCAAGGTGTTTACCGCTGATGCCTCGGGACTGGTGACCAATGTCAATGTCGGCAGTCGGTGCACTACCGATGATCCAGCAGTCCCCATTCTTGGGCGGCTTGGTAAACTCAATGCGGTGGTTGGCACCGGTATCTTTGACTGTGATGAGGGCGACCGCGTTGGCCGAAGAGGGGAAAGTTGACATGGTGGTTCTGGTTGATCTTGCTGAAGGAGGTGTTGGACGCTGGGTTGAGGGAAGAGTGAGAGGAGGATGACTGCCGAAAGAAGGAATGCGAAATTTGACAGGAAGCCGAGATTCGCTGCAAGGAATGCGGCAATCGAGAAAGACTGCAAGGTCGGCAAGAGAAAGGAGGTCTTGACTGGACAGATCCAAGTGACGGATTGCTGACGAGATTCTTGTTCCCGCGACAGTTGCTTTCTGTTTTGCGCTTGCTTGTTTTTTTTTTTTTTGTGGTTGTTTGGGGAAGAGAAGTGGGGAGGGGAAGAACTGCCCTGAAATATCCCTCGAGGCACTGCCGGCAGGCAGGAAGTCTGTGGACAAGCCGCGGGGCAGCGGTGAATGGAACTCCGTAGACGGGGGGTGCCTGATCGGGCATGGAAACCTTGGTGCTTGGTGACAGCGGAAAGTGGAAGGCGCGGTGGTTGGGCGGATGAGCTTTGGCACGATCATGTGGAAGGTGCGAAAGACGTCCGTACAAATTTTACACCGAACTTGCCTGCCTACATCATAGATCGAGAAAGGAAGCAAGGACACTCCTCAACGTTGAAGGCCGTTGACGTGATATTTAAGGACGGTCAGAGGCAAGATCCATGCGCGCAATGTGAGTATGTTCCCCACGATTGTATTGAAACTCTATTCTTCAGTATATGCAATCCGATCCAGGCGTGTCGTAGTGTATACTAGTTATGAACCTGCCTCCCGTCTTCTCCATATCCGAACTGACATTGCTCAACATTGCTCAACCTCGCCATCCTGGCTTTTTGTTGTAGATGCTGTTATCCAACCAGACACCCACACTGCTAACCTAACCGCCAACAGGCAGGCTAGCTCCATCATCCCTACGAAAGAATCATCCCCAATACTTGCAAATTAACTCCCCGGTGAAACCACACGGCCGTTGAGTCTACGACGCAACCTGCGCACCCATCCTGCTACATCAGGACCGTTTTCCTGTGGCTCCTGCTCATCACCATTTTCAGGTTCAATGACAACAGCCCTTCCAACAAGAGCGTTTCCAGGTCCTCCTAGCTGAGCTAAGGAGCGTAGCTCGCGAGTGAGCGCGCAGGGTGCTCTCTTGCGCTTGGCAGGTCTGGTGGGCTGCTGGATTTCTGGTTCGGGCAGAGGCTCGGGAACGGGATCCGCTATGGGGCGATGCAGGCTGTTGACGCTGTTTTGATTCTTGCCGCGGTCAGGGGTGGAGAGGGCGGCTGGGGCGGCTGGGGCGGCCAGCGGTTGAGGCGCGACTGCTGGGGATTGAGGTGCGTTGGCCGGTGGTTGAGGCGCGTCCGGTGGTTGTGGTGCTAGCGCTGCTGGCGCTGCTGGTGCTAGAGCCGGAGAAGATGGTGGTTGGGCAAGAGTGTGGGTAGGCACTTGGCCAGTAGTGTCCGGACGAGGTGGGTTTCTTTCGGCGCTCAAAAACTCGGGGTACATATCTTTAAGGTTCCAAGCCAGGCTTCTTTGAAGAATCTTGTTGATCCGCAGTGGTTCAGATCGGACCAACTCGTCATGACGCTCAAGGGAGTCAATGAGCCACCTGTAGTAGGCACGGCAAAGCTCTGGGCGACTTATATCTTCGTCCAGATGATTTTGACGGTAAGCTTGGAATAACGCCCACTGGGAAGTCTCCCACTCAAAGTACCTGAGCTGCTCGGCTAAGAAGCTCATGTGTTGGTCGCCCTCCTTATTGAACCTGCTCTCCGGATTGAGTAGATCATAGTCGGATACTTCATCAGACGGAAAAGCATCTTTATCAGTAGACAGATTTTTATGAATGCCTCGAGCCATCTGGAGGAGTGCCTGATGGTCTAGCTTGTGAGAAGAGTCATCATGACCCTCTTCACGAAGCGCAAGGTGTCTGTAAAGGCAGTTAGCATCCCCGTCAAAGCTTCAACTACTCTTGATGAGTTGATGAGGTAAAACTGCTAGTATGTCCATACCTGTACAGACCCAAATGGACCTCTGTCCAGTCCAGGACATACCCGTACGGGCCCTCCGCGGGGGTTCCGTTATTCGAGGCTCGGTGGACGAACGGTCCCTTGATTTGCTCAATGGGGATAACTCGCTGAGCTTCATCCTCAACGGGGGTTGCTGGTGATGACATGGTTGCTTGAGGAGTGATGTTTGGTACTTTGGAGAAAGTTGTTCCGTTTGGAGTTGAGACAAGTTACGATGGTTGTCGAAATTGTGATTGATGGATGGAATTGCTTGAGGAGAGAGCTCAAACAAAGAAGTGAGAGTCTTAAAAGACCGGCACATTGACGAAAGACGTCCATTGTTGCCATTGACTGGGCTAATCGCCCATTCCATACAGTTGATCCTATTCACGACTTTTGCAAACTGTCAGCTCTATTGTTCCTGGCATTGACCTTACCCATTGTCTCTTTCTCGGCCCGCATGAGGTCAGACTCATCGGCACATGGTGGAGATATGCCCTATTGCATTGTACAAGACAATAGGCGACCGGGAAACATGGGATGGCATGGTCGGGTGGATCTTGCGGTCCATATCAACTCGGAGCCCGGTGTGGACGTGTTTCGTCTGGACTTGTCAATTGGTCAAGTGAGCCATTGCAGGACTGTAGGATGGGAAAAGCCCGATTCTCATATTGGGGGTCAATTGGTTGCACAATGTTTGGGGTCCGTCAGAGAAAAAAAAACCCTTCAGTCACGCAAGGCGTGTCAACTCAAAAAGGGAGAGAAGGAAGACAACAGTCGCGACAAAAGGGAACATAACCTAAACTGAACTTGAAGGGGCTTCTTGGGCGTCCCTGCCAAAATAGAAAATAATTCCTACGGCTGCCTGCGTGGAACTTAGCTGCTCAACCCCCTTTGACCGAACGGTAAAATTACGGTTATTTTGGGGGAACCGTACATTCACAATTTATTTCGTATAAACGGTTGAAAATCCCCACAATATTACATTAGAACGGTTAAATATTTTAACTATAGAAATTTCTACCGGAAAGACATTTGCTCGTCCGTTTTGATATGGAAACTATTAAATCCTAATTAAATAACGCTTTATAAATTATTAACCGTTGATAGCTAGTATATATAGGGGGAACCGTATATTAACGGTTAGTACGTACGGCAGTTTAATATAAATTATAGTTTATAAAAATAAATTACTAAATTCTAATTAGTAATAATAACCGTCGATAATTCTATTAGTAATTTCTTAAGAACTGTAAGAAACTAATTTATAATAGGGAAATAGGGAAAGACCGGTAGGGTATTAAAAACCCTAATAAAAGGGGCAAGTACGAAAATATTCCTTCCCAACTTAATTAAAAGGTATTGTAATATTGCGCGCCGTAGTCTTAAAATAGATTTTTCTATACGTATAAATTTCGTAGATATTTTTTCTTTATATTTTATAATTAATCGAATTCTTATCCTTTATTATTCTCGTTATTGTTATCTCCTTATCGCCGCCGTATTTTCTTAATATATTTGATACCCTTTAATTATTTATAATACTAGCCCCCTATTATAACGCCCTTAAATTGCCGCCGTTTTAAATTCGGATTAATTAACTGCAAAAATACAAATATTATTACTATTAATATCCCTCCTCCTCTTTTTATTATTATTATAAATTTAATTATTATTTAATATTTTCGGGTAGAGATATTAATATAGTAATAGTAATATAGCCGACTTTAATGACTCCCCCGCTAATCCTCCCGTTAATCTTCCCGTCCCCCCCGTCTAAAAAGTCTCGGGTAGTTTTACTATATATACTTATACTTATCTATAATTATAATAGATATATAGGAGCTATAATATTAATAGTATACGTCTAGATAATTATAATACGTACAGAAATCGGGGCTTCGGCTACTAACCTATTTATCCGAAAGAGAAAAAAACAGCTTATCGAAAATAATAAAGAGATCGAATATAATAATTACTATAAATGTAAGGCCTATTGTAATAGCTTACTTTTTTTATTCCTTTTTACTAAGAATATTCCTACCCTATTAGTATTTACCCTATAATATTTAATATTAATTATATTAAAGTACTAACCGGATATTATAATATATTTAGTAAAATGTAATGTATTAAGGCGATTTATAGCCAGGATGTCGATTTTAATAGTAGGGTATATAGTAATATATAATAAAAATTTAAGGATAATTAGAAGTATTATAAGCGTAAAATTATAGATAGTATAAAAGTAGATATTATAATATTTTAGATTATATTAATTAAAATATTAGGTATTATTTATAATACTATTAAGATATTATATTTAAATATATTGAAAAGCCCGAGTACGCCGCCCTCCTCGATATTAATATAGAAATCCGGCTCCCCTGCCTTAAGGCGATATACTATATTACCTAGTCCCTAGAGAATTTCTTCCTCGCTTGGCCTTAACTTAAGGGAACTATTAACTTCGATAATTCGGATATATTAGGATAATATTATATAGAATATAAATATATTATATATTATTATTTAGGTTAAATACTTATATTTGTCTAAGGATATTTAAAGGCCTATCCATCGAAATAGTTGAGTAGCTACGTATTAAGAAGAAGGATAAGGCTAAGGGCGATATTAATAACCTAAATAGCTAAAAGCGTATAGTTATATTGAATTTTTATAATACGGCCCCTTATAAGCCTAAATTTAAGGATATTAATACCGACTATTTTACCCTCTCCTACAATTTCCGCCGTAGCTAAAAAAGAATTAAAAAGAATAAATAGCCCGCCCTAAATACTACTGTAGGTATATTAATATCGTTATTTCAATTGTTTTTAATAATTAATATTTTTTTTAACCCGCTTCGAGATCGATGCTCCCCCGCCGCCGCCGCCCGCCCGTGGCCCGGCCCCTACCGGTAGTGGTTTATTTAGTAGTACTTTTAGTATTACTAGTACTACTTCTAGTAGTACTTCTAGTAGTATTAGCGGTACCTAAATATAGGTATTAGTAGGGGGTAATTTTCGGTGGGATAATATAATTATAGCTATATAATAAAGTATTTCGTCTTCTTTTTTCTTCTTTATTTATATTATTATTAGATTAAAAATCTTTTCTTTATTAATCTTTAAATACTAAGTAAACGTATTATATTTACTTTATAATTTAAAAGTAAAACGGCTTTAATAGGTAGGAAAGGTAAACTTTCCTTTTCTTCTCCCCCTCCTTCTTTTTCTTCTCCCTTACAATTTCTTCCTATTTTTTCTCCCCCAAATAATTTCTTTCTATTTAATAATTCTATCTCCTTCCTATGATTTAATTTCTCTTGTACTAGTAATAGTCCTATAAGTCCTAAAAAACTGGAAGTCCCGATTAGGAATCCCAAAATCCGTATCTAGCTACTACTTGTGGGTAAATAGTATAAAATCCGAATAAGGGGGGTAAGAAAACTAGTCTACGTACTACTAATATATTAAAATTTTAATAAGGGGAACCTTTAATACTATTTTAATTCTATACTTTTATAAAATAAAATAATAAAAATAAATCCTAATATAAGACCTAATTAAGAGTTCCCAACCTATATTATCTTATATTATTACCTACGGGTAAATAGTAATTACAACCCGAGCGAGGGAGGCTATAAGGTAAAATTCTATATTTATTCTATATTAATTTTAGTATTAAAAGTTATATTATTAAATTCTTATAGAAGTAGGGTAATATTATTAGCGGTTAAAATTGAAAATTAGAAAAGGGGCCTAGCCTTAGCACTTAGCCGGGTTTAATATACTATAACTACTAAACCCGCAACTACTATTTTTTTAACCCGCGACTATTATTAAATCCCTTCTTAAATAACTAATTATTATTCGCCCGTATTACATCTAAAAGACCTAAAAATCGAAGGGTATTAAAATTGATATTTAGTAATCCTATCTATATTTTCTTTTTCTTTACGGGAGGTAGGCGCGCGATTATATATATTACTAAACCCGTTCCTTAACCGCCTAGCCGCCTACCCCGTATTTTAATTTCACTTAAATTTTACTATTAAATTTTACTACTAATATAGACTACGCTATAATTTTCTAAAGAATTATAGTACCTTGTATAAGTATTCGCTGTAAAGGTAAAATTACCCTCCTTCGTATTATAGATAAACGTACTAAAGCTACTACTAATTAAATAAGTCGGTTAAATCCTAACAACTAAAATTAATAATTAATCGTAGGTCCTAATTAATCAATATCTATTGCGGGTTTTAGTTAGCTGAATTTTACTTAAGAAAATTTAAAACGATTATAATAAAACTAAGAGTTAAAAAACGATAATACTATATTTAAACCTATACTAAATATTATAAACGATAATAGCAACCTTAATAAGCTAACGATTAATTATTAAGTAAATTAAGAATTTAATATTTAGTACTAGTATTTCGCTAACTTTTCCTCTAAAATTTTAACGAAGTATAGCTAATTAGAACTTTTATTAATATAAGCGTTAATAAAAATATTAATATTTTAGAACCGGATTTTAACCCTCCTATACTAGAAGAATTTTGTAATTTCGCCGATTATTAATTCGAAGATAATTATATCGATAAAATTGAAGACTATTCTAACGAAGTAGAGGATTTCAATAATAATAATATTAACGTTGAGTAATTACCCTTATTATTTAAGATTTAAATTAACGCTACGTTGGAAAACCCGTTTCCTTATTTAATTATTATCGAAATATTTCGTAAGGACTATTCTTTTAATAACTTTAAATTAGTATTTAATTTCTATTATATCCGGTAGAACGTTTTACGGGAATAGTATAAAATGTTTAAGGAAGTTTTAATTTATTTTCTTAATTTAGAGGGCAAAATTATATCCCTTCTTTAAATAATCGGTACCCTTAAGCGCTATATTCGAAAAATAATACTATTAGGGGAGATAAAGTCAACGATATTAGCCTTAAATCCAATTAAAATTTCTAAAATTAGAAAAAACCGGGCTATCGAAATCGACGAAGATAAAGCTAAATACTCTAAATAAAATATATTCTTTTTAAATCCTATCGATTATATATGGCGGCTACTAATATTTCGAATCGCTAAAAATATATATATTAGTATAGTAAATTTAATCGATTACTTTACAAAAGTATACTATTTATTTTAATAGGCCGGCTCTATTCGAATAATATTTAGTAATTTTGCCTTTTACTTAAATTTATACGCCCCCGGTAGCGATAAAACCCTAAACCCGATCTTCCCCGGCGATATTATCGATTACAAATATACTTCTCTTAATTATTATTATCGATGTAATAGAAATTTCGATAATAAGTAAATATATTATACGGGCTAAGTCTTCGAGATTTGGGTAGCTTAGCGAAATTCTTTAAGGGGGTTATATACTATTATACCTCCTGATAAAAAACCCTTAAATATTCCGGTTATTGAATAAAATAAGGGTAAAATTATACTTATAGTTGGTAAGATTTGGAAAGTACAAATATTATTATATAATTTAGAATTTAAAAACTTTACGCCTTAGATCGATTTATATTTAATTAAAATATACCTATTACTACCGAATAAATATATCTTAATTAATAACTTACAGGAATTTATTTCTATTAATATAATTATCGACGAAGATAATATATTCGATTTTAATATAGCTTTTAGATCCTCGGTCCGTTTTAATAACGATAAAACCCCTAAAATATTATTTATTATCCGCCGGATATATTATAAGAAGAAGGATTATATTCTTCCAATCTATAAAGTTTGGCTAATTCTAAGATTTTTAAAAATATAAATATTCGGCCGAAATATTTTAATCGAAAAGTTTTTCCAATCGAAAGTACTATTAATTTCTTTACTAATTATAATATTTATTAATAATTTTAGGCTATACTACGTAATATATAAATTTTTAATAAGGGTATATATTTAATTTATATCCTTACTTAAAAAAGAATTTACTTAATAATATAATATCTTCCTAATTACCCTAAGCCCGCATAAGTTGAATTTCGAAGATATAATAAAGGCTTTAAAACCTTTGGCTACTTTAGATAATAGAAATAGAATATAGGTCGATATTAATAATAAAATATACTTACTATATATTCTAGTTTTGTATCACAGGGTTAGCCTATATCGCACGTAATCACTCACGTGCCTTATACTAGCGCACAATAGCTTCTAAGACTACTATCGCTATCAACTAATTGGCTATAACAGCCTCTAGCCGTAGACCTATATTAGGCCTATAGTTAGACTACCCTTATAAGGCCAATCCTCTAAACACTCGTCTATACTCTCTCCTTCTCTCCTTCGTACAATTATATATATTTATATCTACTATCTACCCTTTGCCCGTAATAGTTAATTACACCTTTTAATTATTACGTTTATAGCGTAAACCCCTTTTATAATTAATTTATTAATTATACGCGTATAGGAATCGCTTTATTAATCGAATTACTAAATTTAATACCCCTAAATATTAATAATTATAAGTCGCGATAGTCATCGGTCCTACTCCTTTTTATTTAGTAAATAAGGGTAGGTACTCTTTATCTAAGGGATAAGAACTTCGCTTTATTGTAATTATTCCCCTCGCTCTTATATTTTACGACGAGAGTAGTAACCCTATTATTTTTTCGCCCGCTAGTAATACCGGCGGCGATCTCCCTATTTCCGATACTCTAGTTATATTTTTCAATTTAAACGACGTTTATAAAGTATTTAACGAATTTGTTAGTACTTTCGATATAATTGTTTATTATATTATATTTTTCGAATTTCCCCCCTCTCCCGCTATTAATAATTTTATTATTAATATCGAAGATAATGAGGAAAAGAAGGCCGTCCCTTATAATTATTTCGCGACTATTATTATCCTCGCTAGTAATCCTACCTTCCGTTTAATTATTACTCCGTTCGGTCGCCTCTATTATATTAATTTTATATTTTACGACGACGTTACTAATAATTTTGAACGCTACGAAGCGGAGTTGAAGACTGTCTATACTGTAGTTAACGAAGCCTAAGACAATTTCAATTAGAAGAACTTTAATTATATTAACCTTTCGATTACGTATATTAACCTTTAGATTTTGTACGCTAATTTCTAAAAATAATATAGCGATTTCCTTACGGATTATAACGCTTTTAAAATTTATAGTATTAACGTTCGGACTCTATATAATAGCTTCGTTAAAGTAAATAAAGGTAAGATATTATCCCTTAAATAAACGGTAGAGAACCCGCTTATTTTTATTAATAAGGAGAATATTAGCGCCGTCTATAGATATGAGATTTTTAAGGCCTAGTATTTCCGCATCTAATTCTAATAAAAGTACGACCCCTTATTCTATATCGACGAAAATGTTAAAATTATTTATATTGCTATACTATTAGGCCTAAAGATCCTTTTTAGTATTTAGGACAATTTTAATATTATTTAGAATAGTAGTAATAAAGATATTTAATATTAGAAGATAGGCACCGAATTTATAAAATATTTTATTACTCGCTTCTAGAATATTAATTTAAAGATAGATGCCGGCCGCCGTTTAGAAGAATTCTTTATAAAGAATATATCTTTTATTAAATTCGAATTCGAATTTACTAACCTTATAAATCTATACGGTTTCGACAATTCTATAAAAGTTTATTACTTATAGAATAAGATTAATAAGCGTTTCCGTAATATATTAATTTATTATAATCTCCCTAAGGCTAACGATTTTAAAAAGTAGTTTACAATCTATTGTACCGTCGCTAATAATTTCGAAGATACCGACTATTATTATAAAATAAACGCCTATATTCTAAGTACTAACCCTTTAAACCCCGGCAATAGTAATAGTAGTAGTAGTACTACTAATAGTACTATTAGTTCTTATAATACCGATGATCTCCTTATTAGTTAGGGTAATAATAAAATAGATTTCGACGCTATTAACTTCGCTATCTTCATTTATAAAAACGTTTTCGATTAATACTTTCGTAATAGTCTCTATCGCTATTACGCCAAACCTAACTATATCGCCCGCAAATATACTACTTTTATTAATTATAATTCCTAGGGCCCTTAATATAAAAAGGGTAAGAAAAATAAAGGTAAGGGTAAGGGTAAGAACCGTTGTAACTATAATAATTAGGAGGAAATCTATACTACTAACGCCGCCCCTACTACTCTAACTGCTCTTATAGAACCCGCTGCTAGCGGCGAATACTATAATAATCTAGAAAATAAATAATTTCTATACCTAATTATATATAGAAGCTTTATTAATTATCTTTATTTTAAAAACGAATTTTAAACTCTTCTAAATTAAAGGTTTTAGAGGAGGTTAGGATTTAATCTTTAAATAATTCTACTTTACTAAATTTAATATTCTTATTTTCTTATATTATAATTAATTCGCGTAAAAATTATTATATTTCTCTTATTAATATTAATTATTCTACTTTCGCCTTTATTAATTGCTCATTTATCGTTAAATATAACCTCCTTTACTTTTACTTCCTTTAATTAAAAAAACTAATTCTCGCTAACAAAATAATTAAAAGTATTATTTTTAAAGGAGTAATAATTAAGTTCTATATTAATTATTATAATAAAACCCTTACCTTTTTAATTTATAATATTTTTAAGAATTATCTAATTATTTTAAGCTTCCTATAAATATAATATTATAAGCCCGAAATCGATTACGAATATTATAGAATATACTTTAATAACCCTATTTATCGCGGCCGCTATCTACTTTTAAATTTCTCTAAAGAATAGACCGTAGCCCTTAGAACTCTTATTAATAGAATTTTTATAGCCTCTATTCGAAAGAAAGCTACCCCCTAACTAGCGCCTACTCTAGAGCCCTCTCCCGTCCCCGAAACCAAATTTATTTTAGAGCCCGCTATTACCGAACCCGCTCTAGAACCCTCTCCCGTCCCTAAGACTGAATCTACTTTAGAGCCCGCCGTTGCCGAACTTACTTTAAAATCCTTAATCGTAGAATTATCTCTAATTATAATTAAAATCGACTTTAAAATTAACTATTAAACCGTCCCTACCCCTATTAAAGTATTAATAATTAGGAGAGCCGAATTGAAGATTAGTATTACCGGTATAGCGGCTCTCTTTATTAAAATTAAGAGCCTCGCGCTCTATAAATTTTACGTCCATTTTAATAATTAATACGTCTTTATAAGTACGAAGCGTTCTTACGCCTGCTATTACTATAATTCCGATTATAACTTCAACTTTAATAATATCCGGAAATTTAATATAATTACTTTTAATTTTATTTACAAATTGTAATAACTATAGCCGTATATTATAAACTACGCTTAAATCGAAAAATTAGTAGCCGTAGTAGAGATTTAGGATATAGATTTAACGGAGGAGATAATTAATAATATTATAGAGGGTAATAATTAATAATATAAGGAAAGTCTTCCCTCCGTTCTTTATAATTTTATCGACGAAATAATTAGTATTTATATATTAAAAGAATTTTATAAGGCTACAATTCTTACTAAAACTATTTATTTTACTAGAAACTTCGACGAAGATATATTACTATACGAAGAAATAATTTAATAGATATATTTAATTAAAATTTCTAAGGAGGACGTAAAGAAGTTTTTTAATAAAGCCGATTATCCTATAAAGATTAAAGACGAAATTTTCGAAATTTTAAGGAAGTTAAAAGGCTATTACTATATCGATAAAGTAATAGCCTTCTTCCCTTCTTTAGTAGATAAAGTCCCTCTATACCGCTCTTACAATTATAAAATCGAATTTAAGTTAGGCGAAATACCCTCTAACGTACAATTATAATAAATATTATTTATTAAGGCCGTTATAATTAAAAAGTAGATCGATAATAATTTAAAGAAGAATTTCATTTATCTATTATAATTTATAACCGCCTCGCCTATCCTACTAATTAAAAAGCCGGGTAGCAATATCTATATTTATATAAACTATTACAATATTAATAATATAACGATAAAGATTTAGTACCCGTTACTACTAATTAAAGAGACTTTCGACGCTATTTATAAAGTTAAAATCTTTATTAAGTTCGATATTATTATAATATTTAATAGGATATATATTAAGGAGGGTTACAAATAGTTAACAGCCTTTATTATCCGCTTTAGCCTTTATAAATTTATTATATACCTATTCGGTTTATAAGGCGCGTTAAGAACTTTTTAGAATTATATTAACAATATATTATATAATATCTTTAATATTTATACTACTACGTACTTCGATAACGTCTTAATTTATTCGGATAATAAAAAGGAGTATAAAAAGTACGTTAGGGAAGTTTTACAGCGGATAATTAGGGTAGGTTTCTAAATCGATATTAATAAGTACGAATTCTATATTACTTATATAAAATATTTAAATCTTATTATTACTCTAGAAGGTCTCGAGATAGATTCTAAAAAAGTTTTTGTAATTATAATTTAGGAAGCCCTAAACTTTAAAAGGGCGCTATAATACTTCTTAGGCTTTATTAACTTCTATTATCGCTTTATTAAATATTTTTTAATTATTACCGGCCCGCTATACAAATTAATTAAAAAGACGGTCGTAAACTAATACTAGACGGAATAGTACTAGGAATTTTTCGAAGCTTTTAAAAAGGCTTTTAATAATAGATTTATACTTTATATTTACAACTAATTTAAATAGACCATTATCGAAACGGACGCTTCCAATTAGGCTTACGGCGGTACTTTATTATAATATAATAAAAAGGGTATCCTCCGCCCTATCGCTTATTTTAATTAACAATATTCTTTAGCTAAATATAATTATAATATTTATAATAAAGAGTTATTTGCTATTATTAAAGCCCTAGAAGAGTAGCGTCCCGAATTAGAAAGCGTACAAAAGCCTTTCGAAATCCTTATAAATTATAAAAATCTAAAGATTTTTACTATTAATAAATAATTTACCCCCTATTATATACAATAATTCTAATTCCTATCCTAATTTAATTTTACAATTAAGTACCGACTAGGCTTATTATAAATATACTCTAACGTTTTAAATAAGAAATTAGAAGACCTACCTAAGGACGTAATTAATAAATAGTTGTTAGTTAAGAATAAGGTCTTATTTAATTATAATATTTTTGTTAATAGAGCCTTTATTCTAGAGGATAGAGAAGAAGGGATCGAAGTCAATATTAATACCGAATATATTTACGAATTAGAAATTATAAACGAAAAATCTACCGATAATTTAATTGCAAAGAACTACGAGAAGTTAACTTTCCTATAAAACGTTATAGCCTACCTATTAAACTCTAATTATAAAATATAATTTAAAGAAATTAAAGACCAAATAAAAAAAGTATCCTTTACCGAATATAAAGTAATTTAGGGACGAGCGTATTATTATAGCGCCGTTTTCGTTAACTTTGCGGATACCGGGCTTTAATTACAATTCCTTCGCCGTATTTACAATTCGCCTTCAATTAAATACCTAAATTATAAGAAGATTTATTTATTACTCTCGCAATCGTTCTTTTAATTAAAAATATACGCTACTATTAAAGCCTATTATAAGGCTTATCTAATATATATTAAATTTAAATTATTATAATACGCCCCTTATAATTTTTTAAAATTATTAGCGGTGCCGTTCGCGCTATAGAAAGATATTTTAATTAATTATATTACGCTACTAATACCCTACGTCCGTCGAAGTTAGGAATTTAAATATATTATTATAATAATCGACCAGTTAATTAAAATATAATATTTTATCCCTACTATTAATCTTATAACCGAAGAATTGGCGGATTATTTTATCGAAAAGGTCTATAATATTTACGGATTGCCGGACTCTATTATCTCTAATTGCAACTCCTAATTCGTTTCCCGGTTCTAAAAAGCCCTATCGTCCTACTTAAAAATAATTCTTAAACCTTCTTCTATATTCTATTTAACTATTAACGGTTAAACCGAACGTATTAATATAGAAATAGAAAAATACCTTCGCCTCTATATTAATTAGGCGTAAAACAATTAGGTAAATTAGTTGCTAATTATAGAATTCGCTAGTAATAACTTAATTTCCGAATCTATAGGAATATCCCCCTTCTTTACCAACTATAATTTCTACCTTCGTATAAGCGTTGAATTAGTAAAACCCTATCCTCTAAATATATTAGTATAATAATAAGCGGAATATTTCAAAGCTAATAAAATCGCTAACCGCTTTAAAGAAGTCTTAAATTACATTATAGATTATACTAAATAAATTTAATAATAATATAAGGATAATATTAATATTTAATAATCGGACGCCCTAAAGTATAAGGCGGGAAATAAAGTTTTATTTAATATAGAGAATTTTAAAACCGGTCGCCCGTATACTAAATTTATACCCCTATTTAAAAGTCCCTTCGAAATCTTTAAAGTAAATAATTATAAAATTATATTTAAATTCCTAATTAATATAAAGTATAGCCTAACCTTCTATATTAATAAAATAAAATTATAGGACGAAGTCGGCGTTCTAAAGTAGGCGCCCGTAAAGGAATAGAATGTTTATACCAATTATAAACGGGTTATAAAAAGGATTAATAATAGGGAGGATTCGGTCGAATACGACTTCGAGAAGTTCAACGGTTACTAGAAGAATAAAAAAGGCTATTAAGAATATTATATCGTCTAGGGACCCCCTTACTAATTATTATAATAATTACGTACTAATATAGCTATAGCTTCCGATAAAATACGGAGGTTCTATGAAATATATTTAAACGAACTATACCCCTTAGATTAGGCGGCGGCGGAAAAGAGGCGGAAACGGTTACTAAAAAAGGGAGGGCCGGCTGTAGAAACGGAGGCCCCGGTTAAAAAATATAAAGAATATAAAGGATTAGGGACGGAGCGGAAAGCTCTAGCCCCGCGACGGAAGTTACTATAATTTATAGTAGTAGTAACTATAGAAGTATTTCGAGGGTAAACTATTTATTTAATAAGGATTTCTATTATTTTATATAATTTTAATTAACTATATAATTTCTTTTAATTAGGGGAAGTATTATAGGGTTAGCCTATATCGTACGTAATTACTCATATACTTTATACTAGCGTATAGTAGCTTCTAAAATTGCTATCGCTGTTAGCTAATTAGTTATAACGGCCTCCAGCCGTAGACCCACATCGGGCCTACAATTAGACTGCCCTTATAAGGCCAATCCTCTAAGTATTCGTCTATACTCTCTCCTTCTCTCCTTCGTACAATTACGTATATTCACATCTACCATCTACCCTTTGCTTATAATATTTTAGTATTTATCGGAAATATATTATAATAATAGGAAAATGGTAGTATTTTATTGTATTCTACTAATAAAAGCTATTGGAATTATAAAGTTTCTAAAACTAACTGAGGAAATTTAGACTATAGTATCTTTACTAATGGCTATACTTATTTCGAAATCGAACGCTAGCGCCGATATATAGAATAAATTAAGATAAAGACAGGCAAATTAAAGTATTCGATAAAAATTAATATATCTATTAACCTATTACTAATATAAGTCGTATCCCTAATATTAAACCTTATTAGTGGAAGACCGGCTAATATAATTTATTCGGAATTTACTAATATTATAAAAATACTATACTAAATTATTATCGATTAAGTTATAATAGAAATTAGTATAATCGAATATTGCTAAATATTTCGAAAGTTATTATACCCCCTTAATTGGATAAAGGTTTAATCCCTATACTATATTTTATATTATTCCCTATCGGAATATATTCGATAATCAGTATATATATTAGTCCTATCTATTATTTAGCTTCGGAATCGCTATTTTAAAGCCAATTTCATTAAATCCCTTAAAAATATTTTTAAGGACTAAATTAATAATAGCGATTTTGGCGAACCCGGTATACCTATTTATACCACTAAATTAATTATATACTATGTATTGGATATTGTAGAAATTAATGTAATACTATCTACTAATAACCCGACGTTGTATTAAACCGCCGAATTCGATTAATATATTATATTTAGCCGAGAAATCTTTTAAAAAATATATAAGGCCGCCGTAAATATTACTGATATAAAAATAGCCAAAGCCTAAAATCGAATTCGAACCCTCTGGACGGAATCTATTATATTTTTGTTAATAATTAATAAAAATAATTAGGATTAGGGTATATTACCTTCGATAGAAGTATTAATAGGCGTTGTAATTAATAATAATATTAACGTCGGCCGATTGAACCTAACTTAAAAAGTTACTAAATACCGTTAATAGGCTAATAAACTTAATATTTATATTGGTTTCTACTATAGAGAAGTAAAGGAAAAATACGGTCTAATATCTTTAGTTATAGTATTATACCTAGAAATAAAATATAAATAAATATTCGATTAAATATTAAATTCTATACTAACGTTTAGAAATTATAAGATATTTAAAAATTTAATAGTTAAAATAAACTATAAAAATCCCGAAAAGGATTTATTCGATTATAAGAATATAATATAAATTATTCGTTTAATATTATTAGACGGATTTAATTATAACGAACCTGAAATTGCAATTACCTTTAAAGAGTTCCGAAAGACTGCGTTAGCTTTATTCGCCTCCTTGCTTCCTAATACCGCCGATATCGAAGTAGATAATACTATTAATACTAAGGCCAAACTTATCGGCGACGAAAAGTATTAAAATCCGGCTATTATTAGTCGGTTATCTACTAAATATTATAAAAATACTTTTAAAATACTAATAAAAGAAGGATGTATACCTACTACCTTCTAATATATATTATTAAAAATATATAGTATAGATTATAATAAACCTACTTTAGTAATTACTAATAACTAAATATTATATTAATAGAAGAGACTTTTATTTGACGCGATGTAAATACTTAATTTACTAGTAAAGTTTATAAATATAGGTAAGAGTGCTATTAATACTAATATTTAATATAAAGATAAAAAGTCGGGCCTTAAAAAATACTATATCCTTTCGCAGGGTTAATATATATAGTATTTATCCTTTATCGATCGGGACACTAACTTATCTTTTACTATTAACCGCTTAGATTATATTATAATATATTAATTATTTTATAGTATATTATAGCGCCTCCCCCGCCTTTACTACCTAAGGGGTATATTTACGAATTAATATAAATATTTAAAATAGTGTTTCCTTGGGCGGAGCCGGATTTGCCCGAGGAAGACAGTGAAACGCCCATATTATCAGCAGTCCTAGTGTAGAACCAGCAAGTTCAATGCCAGAGACATGAGTGGGCTAACAAATCACCTCCAGGACCTACTTCCCTCCCTCAATTTCGG
>RAKG01000097.1:0-140475 GCA_009802275.1 Neurospora sp. CHS-2018a
TTTTATTTTTTATTTATGTTTTTATTTTTTTTTTCTTCTTTTTTTTCCTTATTTTTTTTTATTACTACTTTCTTTTACTCCTTCTCTCTTTTATTCTTTTATTTATCTTATCCTCTCTTCTTTTAAGAAAGTATAGGGTAAGCAAAGATAGGATTTAACTTAGTCAATTTCTTTCCTTTTACCAGGGGGCTACGCCCCCCGGGACCCCCCTTTGAGAGGGTTAGGATTGTAAGACCCGGGGGACACCCCCGGGGACCCCCGTGCACGGACCTATGCCGCCAAAATTCTGACCAATCCAAGGAACGGATTCCGGTTTTAACGGACCAATTACAGCACGAAGAACTTACAGGGGGGTCGACCCCATTAGAGAAAAGCTCCGCTATGCTCGCTCACTTCGTGTTAACACACTTCTTTCTCTAGACCATAACAGCTGCGCTTCAATTATATACTTATTTTTTAAGTAAGACTTCTATACCTAATTTGAATAGAACTAGATTATAGACCCTTCTTTCTTCTAGTATATTCAATTACTTCCGTATTGYCGGCTCCTAATATTCTATAAAATTGGGTAACTGTTGTATTTATTGATAGTTCTTAGGGATCTTCGAACCGGTTGTATTTAAATCGTATATAACCTTTATTATTATTAAATAAAGGATTTTAATACCTTCTTTAAAGACTCCTTTCTCTAAAAGCCTATAATAGAACCTAAGTATTTTTATATCTACTAATTAATTATTATTATCTACTACCTTTTATTTATTAATTATTATACCTAGTCCCGGTACTGCCTATCGCCGTAATTTACCCGATAGTACTTCTTATTAGGCTACTACTTAATTTTCTATTTCCGTTAACGCTTCTAGTTATCCCGTTATCGGTTCGTTTGCCCCTGCAAATACTTCCTCCGTTTCTATTATTTAGCTATCCAGTTCCGTAATAGTTTATTCCGGCTCTAGTAAAGTCTATTATTATTCCGTTATTAGTAATTATTATTCTATTATCGATAGAGGGTTTTTTAATAGCTTTAAAAGAGTATCCGCTAGAAGATTTAATAATAATAATATTTAATTTCTTTTAGGAAGGATAAGTTTTTCTTTATTTAAATTATAGGGATTAATATATAAGGAATTATTAAACGGTTCGAATTTATTTTCTTTATTTTATTTAATTATATTAATTATATTTATTATATAAGGAATCGCTCTCTAAGAAATTTAAAACTATATTCCCGGTACGCTTTAGTAATTTGTAACCGGGGTTATTTATAATTTTAATTATAATTATTGGAAGGCCCTCGGCTTTAAAGGTATTCCGATCGGTCTTATAAATTTAGGTACTAATCCTATAATTTTAGGTCCCGGACCTAGAGGCTATTTCGTCGGGCCTAGGAATTGTCCCGTCGGACCTAAGGATATCGTTATCGGGCCTAGAATTAGTATTAGTAAATATAAGGATTCCGCTTCGGTTATCGATTCTAACGGAGTCGGTAATAGTAAAGTTGGTTCTTCGTATTATTTTAGTAATAGTAATAATAATCTCTATCTTCTTAGATTCTCTAATAGAGAGTATAATATTAGAGTAATATTTAAAAATAATATAATGAGAATTATTATTAGTTTTATTAATTTAATACTTATTATTAAATTAACTGTTAGCAGTACCTTCTCCCCTAGCCTCCCTTCCAATTCCTTCTCTTTAACGCCCTATTTTCCTTTAATTACTTCTCTCGGCTCTAGTTTACTTACTATTATTTAGACTTCTTTATTACTTATTAGTACTTTATTAATCTCCTCTATAAATTAATTAAAGAAGATAATTATATACTTTATCGCCCTCTCTTTTAAAAATTAATCCGCTATACCCTTAAGGAATTTAATTATACTTATTTTAATTAACTATTTATATTCTAGGTCCTAAATATAGAAGATCCTCCTATTTAAATCTGTATAACTAATAAAATAACTTCGTTTCGAATATTCTACGAATTTATTTCCCTAAACCTTCCTCTCTTTCTTAATATAGTAATACGCTGTATAGTAGTACGATTTAAAGTAGTATATATTTAGTTTCGGGTTCGGTATACTTGCCGCCTTAGATAAAATTTTATAGGGATTAATATATTCGCTATTTAATTATATTAAAAGAATATTTATTACCCTAATTATTAAGTTAACGACTAACGGCTATAAAATAATAGGGATATTGTATTTTAGTATTGTAGTTCGTATCTTCTCTATTATCGCTTTACCTACTCTCTCCGGCGCTCTATTCATCTATAGGGTATATATTAGCGTCTTTATAATTTTAATACCCTTTTAACGACCCTAAGTAATAATTTCGCTCCGCTAAAATTCTTTAGTATTAAATCTAAACTCTATACTTCTATCTAAGCCTAATACCTTTACTTTTAGGCCCGTTTAAAGTTTAACCTATTTCTTCTATTCTTTAATAGTTATTAGATTATTACTCTTCTACTTTATTAATTTAATCCAATAGAAATTTAATACTATATATATAAAATAGACTATATATTTATAACCTAAATAACCGGGGACGTTATAATTCTATGTATTAATTCTTACGAATTCTAAAGGTCTGGTTGCTATTAGGTTAGATACTTTATAAATAATATTAATACTTTTATTTCGAAGATAAGTATTACAATCGGTCTTCCCCGCGTTAATAAATTTAATGCCTATATCCTTATAGGATTTAAAAACTTATTCCTTTCCTATATATATAAATCTTTTATATATTATATTATAATTAATTAAAGCTATTAGGGCTATCTTCAGTATTTAAATTCAATATTTTTCCTTAATATCTTTTAGCGCTAGAGAGGGAAGAATTAGTAAATTAGTAACTTAATTATATTAAACCTCCTCTCTTATATATTTATTTTTATTATTAAATATAATTTTATTCATTTTTATTAATTAGATTATACTACTATTTAATAATCCTATTGTAATTAATAGGTTAATTGGAGTAGATAGGGAGAGAATAGTATTTCTAATTTAAATTAGAATTTTCTTACCTAATATTATTAAAAGATTTAATTCTACTACCCCTATATAATATAATTTTATTATCTAGCCGTTACTTATTTAATAGTTTATAAACTTTAATAATAGTTAAAATTTAATAAATTATTTAACGTTATTAAAGATATTAAATCTATAACCTATATTGTATAATATTATATCTCTTATTATAATTATTAATACTTCGGGAACTTATTAGACTTTAACGAAATTATATTAAATATTATCTATTTATTAAATAGGTTCTATATCCGTTAGGAACTCTAGTAAAAATCTTCTTCGAGGTCGTTATTAAAGGATAAACCTCCTAAATTAAAGATTAAGTTCGAATTAACGGCCGAGCCAATAGTAGCCGGACTATTAATATTAGTATTATTACTTATAACAATAATAATAATACTAATCCTATTTACTATAATTCTAGCCTTATTCTTCTAAGTATTGGGTACTTTACTAAAATTATACTACTAATATTTAGGGCTATTAAAAAGATAGTAATAACTATATAGGAAATGCTTTAAAGTTTTATAAACCTTTATACTATATACGTTGTATTCGACGCGCTCGTCCATCTTACCTCTAATATTCTTAATTTTAACCTCCTTAATATTAAATTCTACCTTCGCTATAATTAAATTACTATAATTCTTCTTAATATTAATTAGGGTAGAAAATCGAAATAAAAAAGATATAATAATTAATTCGTTTTTATTAAAATTAGCGGCCTATAGCTTAACGTTATATAGGTATAAATATTTAATTACATTAAATAAATTAATAAATTCAACCTTTTTATTAATAATAAAACTAATATCCTTAACGTATTTATATAAGATCTAATAGTATATTAAAAAGTCGATTATAAATGCAAATGAATTATACTTTAAAGTCTAGTACTCGTCGAAAATATTATTCCTAGTTTCGTTAGTAATATTAAAGATACTATTCTTAATAAATTCAAAGAGATATTTAGGATCGTCGTTATCTTCGTCCTAACTATTAATAGATAAAGTAGATTAAATTTTTTCGTTACAAATTGTAAAATAAATAATAGTTATAGCCTTTACACAATTTATATACTATTAATAAAGGCGTTTCTTATCCTCCTCCTTCGTCTTATTATTAATTTTAGGTTTGGGAATAGTTTTAGTAATATAAAACTTTAGGCCCTAAGAAGCAAATTCGACTTTTAAAGTACGTATTTAGGCGTTAATATTGGATTCGCCCTTTAGGGGAATTAAAGTAGCGGCGTTAAAAGCTATTATATTATTATCCTAGTTCTAGCGAATACTAATAAAGAAAATGTTGCTAATAGTAGTAATATCCGTAGTTTAAGGTTCCGGTTCTGAAATAGCTATATAGAAGTAGATTTATTTTAAATTGCCTAGAATCTTCATTAGGCTCTAGGGATTTATTTATAGAACTCTTATTATTCGATAATAATTTAGATTACTTAACGACTAATCAAATTCTTAGAGGGGTCGCTTAATTACTAGTTAAATTCTTAATCTAAATTACAATATATATTTAATATTATAATATTTCTAATTTAAGTCTAGGATGCGACGCGTACGCTAATAATGCGATACGGCGTCTCTTATTTAAGATACGACGTATACGCTAATAATACAATACAACGAGGCGATTAATCTTAGGGTTCTTTAATTGCGTATAGCGATGCGATTCTTCTTAATCGCGTTCAAAGGGTTTATAACCTATCGCTATATAGGCACAAGAAGTATAATGATTATACTAAGCTAAGAAGATAAGAAAGGAAAGAAAGTATGGAGGGCTAAAATATATAGTGGTGCGGGCTAGGCCTACACGTGACAATGCCAGTGAATGGCAGGAAGGTGGATAGGACAGACCCCACCACAACACATAGGTATGCGATGCTATACGATGCTGCGCCCACTCATAAAAAAATGAATGACATTGTTGCGCATTGTTCGGATTCATCCAATGCAGGCACTTGCGATGCCCACCGATAGTAGGGACGAACCTTTCCAAGGTCAGGATAAAAAACGGAAAGAACCCGGGCAGCGTCGGCCGCGCCATCCTTCCTCATAGCGAACAAGCGGTAGATTGGCCAACCAGGTGAGGCAGGAGCCCAGAAGACGGGAGTCTTTCCCATCGCGGTTTCTTCATATTTCAACGGCGCCTCAACCCGGAAGTCGGGCCTGTCACTGCCAATCCTCCGTCGTGTAGCAGAACTTGGCACTTCCATCATTCGCTCGCCATAATACTCTTCGTTAGGGCCCAGATTTCAAGCAAGGAGATAGCCTCAACATGGGCTCTGTCTGCGGTCCAGCAGGCCAAGTCCCTTGACGGGGCTGTTGCCTGCTCGGATAAAGATTCAACATCTCTTTCTCTTCTTTCTCGATCGTCCATTTCGTTTACGTCCCTCGAGTGGTATCGACAGGAATTTGACTCGGTCCGTAGGCTGACTCCATCAGGTAAACACGATTAGGACATCAGCCCAGGCGTTTGGCCTTTCGATTGACCAAGCTACGGCTCCTGTGGCCGGAAGGCGATAAGTCTTTTCCCGACACGACCGATTTCCGCATCCGCGGATACTCTCAAGTCTCTGAGTAAATATCCATCCATCCCCGCCGGCCCAATGCTATAGCAGCTGGAAGTGGCTCATGCTAATGGTGCCTGTTGACACAGCCGTATACACGAGTTCCGCCTGGATCCGAGACGAAAGACGGTCCCTTAACGCAACAATGGTCGACGCCGAATCGAACTTCGAGATTAGTTCAGACACACACATGCCTCGTCCCGGGATCCAACCTTCGGATGCCTGCCATACTCTTTCTTATGCTGCCGCCAAGTGAGAGGGCCGAGGTTTCATCAGTGCTTGTCGGACAACACAAGTTGATGTGGACAAATGCGGCTACTTGCCTGACCATACCGAAACACTGTTCTATGATATTCGGGAGCTGTTTTGCGCGGCTTAATGCAGGATCATGACCCGTCCCTTGTGTGGGCGTATCGAGGCATACTGTTGGGTCGCCCGGTCCTGGAGGCTGAGATCGAGATTCTAGACGACGTCTCATCGAGTCCCGGAAAGAGTTCAACCGCTTGATTGCTTCGGCCGGCACACGTCGTGGGAATTGGTCGTTGGCAAGGCGGCATCAAACAGAAGCATTCGAAAAGTTGCGCCGATACTCGAAAACGGAACACGTCCGCGTCACGGTGCTGTGCTTTGCTTTCCGTATTCCCGATGGGCTTGTTCCTGTACTGGCGCGCTGCGTCTGCTGGGCACTAGAGCCCTTCGCTGGCATGCAATACGACCTCGACGGCGGCATCGGGCAGATCGCTTTGGCATCCTTATTCGTCCACGGCACCCGAGCTCGGCGATGGTTCAGTTGATGGACGGCGCACACTGGTCGTCAACAGAAGGGTTGTCGTTGGAATAACGTGATCTTGTGCCAGGCATCACGACGGTAGTGGGGTGCTTTTGTTAAGTGCAAAAGTAGCCTTGATCTACCAATGTCGTGCATTTCTACCTGGGCCATGGCGTCTCAGTCTGGACCATTCGGTCGCTCGGCTCCGCTTGCGCCGAACGTCAAAGCTTGAGCTCGTCTGCTTCTGCATTAGCGCAAGGGCCCCCGACCTCTGATCTGGAGCTGAAAGCCTGATGGACTATCGTCGCATCAGTTGAGGCGCAAAGCCTGTGGTGCTAGGGGAAACGGAGCATGACGTTACCTGGTTCCGGTCTGGCATAAGCGATTTGAATCGAGTAGTCTTTGCTAGTGCAAAGCGATAGCGACGGATATCTGTTATAGCGAGCTCTCTTTCGTGGGAACGGAGATGTTTATGCTGGTTACTGATAACTGTCGAACCACAGCAGAACTACATCCAAGACCAGGACTTGGCGGTTCAGCCAGATGGCAGAAACCTGGCAAATTCGAGTGACCAAATCGCACACCGGCCAGATACCCGCTGGTACGGTCATCTAGGCCAAAAGCATGGATCTCGGATTTTCTGACTGGGGAAACGCTTTGTAGTCTGAATAAGACAGGATGGATGTGGTGGAAATTGGGGCCGTGTACTGTCGGGCTGGTGGAAGGGAATATCCACAAAAGTATTACCGTCTCACAGGACATTGGGAAACATGAATTTCTAGATTGCGCGTATGACATTGACGCAAAGACTACAGTATCACCACTTTGTGGTTCGAACTTCGGACGAACCTTCCGATCGTATCTCCGCAGCCGCCGTGGATCAGCAAAAAAAGACACAAAGAAATTGACGAATCAGAATTCACGGACCTCTCTCAATGTCCCCTGATACGTAGACCCAAAATTGATGGCCGTTCCACCGTTCAGCTCCCTTTGCTCACAACATATGGCCACAATCGAGAGAAGTCAAGCAACTATATCCAAGCTCTCGCGAGTCATTCCGAGCCTGGCGATGTTGCGATCGAAACAAACCGAGCAACAGTCAGAGAGTTGGGCAGTAGGACATTCAGGTTTCACTGTCACAACCTCAATATAGTTTGTTCGGTTTCACCGTCACAACCTCAATATAGCTTGTTCGGTTTGTCCTGACATAAGCTCGACTGGCAAAGTTCGCGTTTCAGAGCTTCCCCAGAGCTTCAGGGATACAACACAGAGATGAAACATTGGAGAATACCGATAAATGGTTTCTTACAGATACAGGTAGGTACATTGATTGTTACAATACATGCTACATGCTACATATCTACATCTACTGACACAAGGCTCTTCTCTCTCCAAAATATGGCAGCAAAACTTCTCCGGATATATCTCCGCTTCCTTCTAGAAATCGGTCCCCCATCTTCCCCTTTCATGTCGGTCATAACTTCGTGAATTTGAATCGAAGAAAACAAAATAAGGAAAACGTGTGATGCGGTGTTGTGTGTGATGTTGGGAATCTTGCGAGTGAGTGTGTGGTGTGTYGTTGAAACTGTGGTTGAGTGATTGAATGGTCGGTCGGTTTCGATCGGCGTGTGTGTTGGTGTCGGTGGTAAGGGATTAAAAGTTTGTAAAAAGGGCAAGAGTAATCGGAAAATTTTGGCATTCCCCCAATGTGATGAATGAACCCCTTCGTTCCTTCCCTTCCCGTTTTTGTCTTGCCTCATTCCTTTCTCTTCTTCGTTCCTTTCTCTTCTTCGTTCCTTTCTCCAATGTTCCTCTTCCATCAAAACCACACCCCGCTGGAACTGAATGATTGACTGAATACGACAAAAGCAAGATGGATATATAGGAAAAGAGAAAAAGCGCGGTGCTTGCTGCCTGCCTCCTGATTCCCCCAGGTCTATAGGTACGAAAAGGGAAAGAATGATGAACGATGCTGATGCTCAATGACGATGACGATGGTTGGTAATAAGGAAATATGCCGGTTGCCCCTCCTCTTCCGAGAAAGGGAGTCGGCTGGTTGTTGAAAATGGATGAAATCGCGCGATTACCGCGTATGCTATATTTCGAGCAAGACTATTCGGTACGCCGGGATGTTGGTGATGCGATGATCAGGTTTCGTGGTAAAGATGGTGGTGGTAGTAAAGACTGTTTTGCCAAACTTGGCTTCGATAATGGTCCTAGCTCCCCTCTAGCTGAGCTAGACAACTAGATCTGAGGTCCCGTCAACCTAACATTAGGAAAAAGCGAAAACTGATTCGGAGGCGGCGGCGTGCTAAGACTAGTCGTCCTCGCGCGTCCTCTGCCTGGCCTCTGCAGGCCGCCCAGCATCGAATCCTTTCGCTTCGAGCCTGCTACTGGTCCTTCGGCATGATCCTGAGCCAGTCCGACAAGGTTAGGGAAACTCTCGCCTCTGCGGAGCGACTCATCCGAAATCTCCTCGAACTCGGGCACGGGGGGCATGCTCGTCGAGACGCCGCCCTTGGCGCTGACGCTTTCGGATCGGACGTGGTTATTGTTGTTGTTATTGGGACCAAATTCGCAAACGGGCGACTCGTAATTGCAGTTGTCCATATCCACAAGCGAATTAGTGCTCAGCGTCAACCTCGTAAAGTCAGTCGAGATGGAAGCCGTCGACACGTGCCGGCCGGAGTTGATGCTCTCCAGCGTGGCGGTTGTCGAAGCGCTGGCCCGGTGCGGGTTATACTTTAGGGACGAGATGCCGGGCTCGCAGAAGGCGTGGGCGGCAAAGGGGTATTCCCCGCTGCGGCAGTCGTTGAAGTCTCCTTCGGCTCCGGCCCCTGAGCCTTCGTCGAGGGAGTCCAGGCGCATCTGCCGCTGGAAGTCGGTGGGGATCAGCAGCGAGGGGGAGAGAGTGAAGCCGTGCGATTCCTTGAAGCTGGAGGCGTCCGAGGGCTTGCGCGCGTGCAGCTCGGGCGTCTTGAGAAGGTCGGAAGCGGACCTGATGGGAGCCTCGATTCTTGGGAGAGAAAAGTTGGAGGTTTTGTGGCTGTGGGTGAAGGTGGGCGGGAGGGCGGCCGTCATTCCTGTTGGCGTGATGGCTTCGTGCGGCGTGGTGGCCGAGTTGAGGCTGACTGGGCTTAGGGAGGGGATGTCCAGCTGGGCGGGAGTGAGCATGGAAGGGTTGCATGATAGCTTCTTGCGGTGGTAGTGGTGCTCCACGGGCGTTGTACTTCCGCAGTCCCGGCTGATGTCCAGTGATGGGCGGTCCCATTCGTAATCGCAGTCCGCCTCGGCGGCGTGTTCGTAGCAGTAGTCGATGTCGTCCTCCCAGCTTTCTCGCGAAAGCGAAGAATCGCCTCCGATGATCTCATCCAGGGCGGACACCAGCGCTCGCTGGGCGTCTACTAGGGTGCATGGTCCGAGGGTGTCGCTGGGTTCGCGGCTGTGGTGGTCATAGTCCTGTCGTGGGGAGAAAGCCCGGAGCATCGGGACCGACTGGCTGGCGCGGAGGGACGAGTTGCTGATGACGCTGGCACGGGATGGCTTCATGATGGAAGCGCTTTCCTCCTCTTCGGGCACATTGGGTAGCGGAGCGGCATCAAACGCGGGATTCGCGGGAGCGGGCAACGGCCAGTTGAGATCGTTGTCAGGAACACTCATCATGCGACTGTGCCCATGTGATGTCACTGGGGGAGTAGGGCTATCGGTGTCGACGGCAAGTGGTTGAGCATGACGGAACCCGGTACTTGTCTGCGGCCGGCCCAAGGTTGATGGGTCGAGACCATCTGCCGGTGTTGATACGCGGCTCGAAATCCGTGGCGGGATAGGGGGAACTGGAATGGACTCCTCAATCGGGGACCTAGGTGGACGTGGGGGCGCAATGCTCATCGAGTCCTGCGACTTAGCGTGCTTGATGAGCCGTCGAGGCGGCGTCGTCTGTTTGGCGGACATCGAAGGAGGGCGGTGCGAGGGCGGCAGATCGACATCAGCCAGGGGAAGAGAGTCGGACGAGAAGTCGGAAAAGTGCAGGTCGTCGACATTGCTGCCCTTCTTGGTATGTGCCACATGCTGGAAGTTGTACGGTCCAGAGATCTGAATCTTCCTCTGGCCTACAGAGTCTTCGGCATTCTCAGCCTTGATGGTCCGGCGGCGACTGAAGAAGGCCGGGATGGACGAGTCCCTCGAAGGGGCTGACGTTGGGGCTGGCTGCGAGGTGGGATGGAGCGGCAGATTGGCATCACTGCCCGTTTCGGCCGAATACAGATTTTGAGAACTGCTCTCACGCTTTAGCCTGCCTCGTCGGTTAAAGAGAGTCTTGCCAAAGATCTGGACGCTCTCGGGGCGGTCCCGGTTCGGCATGGTGTGGCTGTTCGTTGACCGTCCTGAAGATTTTCTCGAAAGACTGAAAGCTCCGTCGGTACTGGGTGAGTCGGTCGAAGTTAAGGAGCGTAGTGATGAGGAACCTGATGAGGTCGTATGGTGACTAAGATGCTTGTCTCTCTGAGAGGCCTTCTTCATTTGCTTGCTTAGCTGTCGAATGCTCTCTGGTGACGGCGGGCCATTGATAGCTGGCTCCAGAAGCTCGTTGTGGTAGTGGTCGGAAGGATCGTGGTGTAGAAAGTGGCCGTTGTTTGAAGGAGCGAAAGCCGGTACCGGCGAAGTGGTGGATGTCGGGGTTGTTGTTGTGGATGAAGTTGGTGCAACTCGGTGGTTTGCAGTGATGACGGAAACTGAAGAGGACTTGGATCTTTTTTCCGACCTGCCTCGTGCACCTCTTTCCGAGTAAACGGGCAGGGAAGAGACGGCCCACAGATTCATGGTTGCTCGTTGCTATAAAGGGACTGGAGTTGGACTGGATGTGGGCGGTGTCAAGCTGGTGGACTGCAGACCGGGGACAGTGGACAGTGGACGGGACAGTGGAGGTGGATTCGAACAGGGCCCCGTGGACCGTGGATCTCTCTCTGCTCCTCTCAGATACAATCGGCGCCCTCGGCCGAAGTGGACACGGGACGGGACGGGGATCGACTTGGCGAGTTTCCGGGCCAAGTATATGTTCTTGTTTATTGTGGTTTATCGTTGTTGTCGGAGGGAGTGATATTGAAGAGGTAATAGATCTTCAAGCTGCCAACGATGAGAGACACTGACGTGAGTGAGTGAGTGAGTGAGCAAGTGAGATGTTTCGAGGGAGTGTCAGTAAGATAGTCAGCCAAACGCAAGCTCAGCAGGGTCAGAGTCAGAAAATCAAGGAGGAGCAGCAAAGCAAAATAGCATTATCCTCAGGAAAACCTCGCAACTGTGGGGGATGCGACGGGCATGGGGTCCATATATTGCAGGAGTGATTTCTACCCCTGGTCGGTCCCCGTTGCAATGCGTCCAGCTCAGGACGAGGGTTCAGGAAGGTTGCAAAGGGTGAGACTGTGAGAGTGAGCAAGCGGACTGTGTGTGAGTGCGTGTGTCCTCCATGCCACCATGGTTGATGGTGCCCATCCTCCCCTCCATCCCCAATCCAGCGAGGAGTCCAGTCTCGGGTCCCGGTCTGTCTCCCAAAGATGTCCGTTGATTTCCTGCGGAATCCCTCTGGTCCCTGAGAGCCAGGGGTAACCCTTGACCCACGAAGATTTTGGACGGCGAGGGTCCCCGGGCTAGCGCCAGGTGTGGTGGGTTCGTTCTGGCAGCATCTGTGCTCCTGATTCCGTTTCCGTTGCAGATGCTTGGCAATTGAAACCCACTGCTGGTGACGGAGCTGAGTGTTGAGCTCCGTATTTTTTGAAATGTTTCCATTCCCACTTCTGCCACTGCAGTGTGCTCACCAAACACAAAACGTCCGAGTGGAGGCATGCGGCCTAAAGTCATCAACCACACCGTACTGAGAGCAGGCAGTCAAGACGTTCTATCAAGTCTTGCATTACTTTTTCGAAACAAACAATTATCATCGTCATTTTGCTTCATCTTGTCGACCAGTGGGTGTTTGCTTTGTTTTGCTTGTTCAATTACCCGGGGAGAGAGAACTCGAACCACTTGCATCCTCAAGTCCTTTCCCTTGGTATCGAATCATGTTCGATTTCCTACATAGCACCCTGCCAATTGGAAGCGTCGAGACTCATACGGCCAATCAATCGGCAGCAAACTTTCCATCGAAAAGATTATATGATATCTCCGTGCCCAGGGCACTAAATTCGATAGATGATCTGGACAGCACTGGACAAGTGACGGATCAGCGCATCAACTTCCGCGCAGAAGATCGGATTCTCTACATACCTGGCCCCCGGGCCCCCAGATACTGTGGCTTGAAGCCATACAGAAGCTAACAGACCGAGCAAGAGAAACAAGGCCTCGTTGGGATTTCGAAGGGTTGAACTGGGCGGAAAATCATCCCGGTTGAAGGCTGACGGATGAATCAGGGTCGTACGCTACCTTATTGCGATGCAACCGTGCGCCCGGATTAAAAGGGAAAAAGTCAACGCACATACGGAAGCGAAGGAAGGCCGGCAAGACATCTGCATGTTCATTGCTGGGACCGAAGACGAGGCACAACACGCAGATGCTGCAGTGCTGCATACGCCCGTGCATACTGTGTGCACCTGCCTGCCATTAGTATCATGCGGCATTTGATGTGCCTGCCTACCTGTAGAGTCTGTGAGGTGCAGGTAAGGAAAAATCCTATACAAGTAGGTCCCTAGGTTCCATTCTTCAATGCGATGAATTTGATTCAACTGGTAGGTTTAGGTAGGCCATTGAATAAGCTGCCTTCGTCATGTGGCTTTCCGGTTTACTCTCTCCAAGAAAACATTGTGTCGATGCTATCCACAGTGCAGCTGCCCTACAGAGCTCAAGGTTGGATTGGCTCAGCCTACTGCAGTGTGACATCGAGGGCAGCAAGTACGCGCAAGCGAGGACTCGTTACTCGCATCGACCGACGAGACCGTGACAGACTGTTGGGTTTTTGTTGGAGGCCCGTGTCTGCAGTCCCGGCCATGGCGCCCTTCACCGGGCATACAGTACCATGGCCCCACCGCACAGGGTCCTCCTTGCCCTATCCGGATTTCTAGACCTCCAGACTTCTCCAGTCTTCCCCTCTACAACTCAATACATCACCATCATAGAGATTCCTTTCGTTGTTGTTGTTCACGCCTGGTCACAGTTTTCGAAGGCCGTTCCAGAAAATCATGTCGCGGAAATTGAAGCTTCAACCCCATTAGCGACGCTGAATCGCTGATATTACTACCTCGGCGCGGGGAAGCAAGCATGGGCACGAGCGAGGGTGCCACGGCTTTGGTGATACAGGTACACACGGAGACTGGCGAAAGCATGCACTGCACCGCTGACAAGATATATTTAGTTGGCCCAGAGAGCTGACTGACGTTCCGTCCTTGGTTGCACGCGGGTATTTAATATCGAGGTTCAGTAGTTGTCGCCTTGTCTGCATCCAACTTGACCAAGCTGCTGCTGTGTCAGTGTGTTCCCTCATGTTCAGTGATTTCTGACATTCGATGCAAAGGCAAAGGCAACCAGCGTCTCACGTGCTGTCATGAGCAACGACAACAAGCAGAATGCACTAACGATACCTAGGCATAACGATCTGTCTGCAAGTCGGTGATGGTGCCTCGTAAGGTAAGTCCCAATTGGGATGGGCTGGCCGGTGGTCCCTCAATCCAACCCCAAGTCGCGGTCTGGTGCGTTAGCTTGAAACACGACCGCCCGCGCGGTTTTCCCAAGAGGGCGAGGAGGGGTTCCTGGGGCTCAACTTGACGGCGCCGGTGTTCTGTATGTCAATCTGGTCGCCGACCTGAAATAAAAACGTTGCCCATGAGCTTCCTTTGTGGCCATTAGGCCATTGGACGTTACACTAGTTGAGGGTATTACAAACACTACCAGTGACGATCCTTTTGTAAGCTCATTACGGAGCTGCATCTCGTGCAGATTGTTAAGATGACGGGATTTCACTTTCAGGACTAAAATGCCTCGGGGGTACGTACCTTACAACCCAAAGTTCTTTGCTGCGTACCTGGCCTTACTGACTTGGCTGCAGGTACAGCGGCTCGAGCCGGGTGAAGATCTCTCAGCTAAGGAGCCAACGCCAATCGAGGTCGAATCATGACCCAGGAGAGCTTCACAAAAAATGATCGATTGGCGTGGCGCGACGGGGAATGAAATAATCATGGTAAGCTGATCTGATCTGCCGAGGACCTCGATGGCCACCACGCCCATGTGCTCCCAAGCTTGCTCATCAACACCTGGGTAGGCAATTGCTCTCCTCCTTCACCCACTTGTTGAGGATTTTCTGTTGTTGATCAGGGTCAGTCAGCAGATCAGCCTGGAGCTTGGATGAGGTGGGTGAGGTGAGAGATATACAACCACCACAGCCGCATGCTGTGAGAGATAGAGTGGGAACACACCACGCTCTTCGCGACGTCCACCACATGGCCTGAAAAGCAATTGTGTGTTGCGTGAACAGTGTAAATGGGGTTTCCTCGGTCATAATGATGGGTTGTCGCAATTTCCCCCACAATCCGAGTCGTGTGCTATTGGGCTGTAAACGGTGGATAGTGCCTATAGGACTGTCCGTTTCTGGGGTCAAACGTCATTGCCCAAAACTCAACGCCGTCCAATGCTCTCCAAAGGAAACAAAACAAACTTGAAAATCAGATTGAAGACAAGACGTGTACTTATTCGTGGTTCCCTATTTTAGGTCATGCATAACCTTTGAAGAGCAAGCGCAGCGATACACGGTCCGACACGCAGCTGGACCGTTAACCGTTGACTCTTGGCCGTTGACCGTTGAGTTCCATACAGTGAGACATTTGTGAAGAGGCTCTTCAACAAGTTGACAAAGTGGAAATCCTTATCAAAGGCTCAACCTGTTTTCATTGCGTGCGGAAAGACGCCGCTCATCCCCGCCGTCGGCGTCGCCCGTCAGTGCTGGAAATGGAAGAGACTCAAAATGCTAAAGTGCAGGATCGGGCTGATTGCGATATAAGGAAGGTCTAGCGTAGAAGCAAAATGGAAAAAAAGTTGGCGCGGCTTCCATTTTCAGCATCGGTCCCGTCGGAATAAAGTAGCCAGCTCGGGCTTGCATTCTAGCAAATCTGTATGTAGTCTGAGACCACGTGGACACCAGACGGCATTCACGATGGACTGGAATTGAAGAGAGATAGAGGACTCGGAGCAACTAGCTCCCTAACTAACTGCCTATGCTTGACACTGCAAATATTGTTACTCACATATCTGCTTCCGTGACTGAAGCAGCCAAGTGCCAAGGCCCATGCAAGGGTTAGGGCACAACGCGAACTTTAGCAAATTGCCGTAGAGTGGTTACGACATCGATGATTCTTCGTCATTCAATTCAAACGGCATCTTCAGCAAAACAAATAAAATCTTCATGTTTGTCAGCTCTGTCGAACACGACCGGGCATCCCAATGCCACGGGACCGCTTTCCAAACCGGACTGGAACCCTACGGAGTATCTTTTCACGCAGTCCGACAGTGCAGTCGACGATCACCAAAGACCGCCGATCAGTGATCAGTGAATCTCCCACGAACCCTTCACCAGCTTGCAAGAAGCAGAAACCGTGCAACCCACGTCGGCAGCTCTTGGACAACACTATCGCATCCATTTTCCTGCGTCATGGTGCCCCCACAAACACTCGCAGACACGCGTGGAATAGCATTCCGCAACATCCATCTCTCCCAATAAACGAAGAAAGCTACGTACCAGAGGACTGGAATTGATCTTCACCAAACACTACTGGTCTGTCTTCAACCAAGATATCGGCGCCCCCGTAGCGCAGTGGAACACGATAGGAGCTTCGGCCTAAAAGGTTGCGGGACACTGCTGACGATACCCTAGAATAGCGCGGGTTGGCACATCAGCAACGCAGATACAGTCATTACAGGTACTCACGGTACTCTCCGATTCCCCCAGACCAGAAGTCCGGCCATCTACGCAAGAATATCTATCTCCTCGTTGCCATGCGGTCGCCTTCCACACTCGTAATCATCAACGGACGGTTGCGCCGACCCCTTGAGATGTTGATGTTTGGTACCTATGGCTTGTGGTCACAAACATTCACCAGTACGACGAAGGCGCAGGATTGCATCTTCTTCTTCACGGATCCCGTCTGCTTATTGGATCGCGGGAGGATTGGCCGTATCAGCCGCAGCCCCTGCATGGTCGTAAACCAAGCTTGACCAGGTTTGCCAAGCCAAACCAGAAAGGGGCAAAGGCTTCCAGACGGCGGCATGGGCTTCGAGAGGCTTTTGGGCATCTCCAAGGCTAGCCCATAACGGTATGGGATCATTGTGTCAGCCAGATTTTGCGCGAGGGTTCCCTTGCTATCAATCTTGCCCTTGCAGGGTAGATCCATCCGTTACGAATGCCAATCCAGCAAAAGCCCACTGAAAACTTCCAGCAGAAAGTTCCACAAGAGAACCATGGAGGCGCTAGGGCGAGCCTCCAGAACCTGACGATTCTTCCATCGCGTCAACATGCTCGCACCCGTTTCCTTTCAGCCCCACAAAGTCCACCGAAGAGCGGAGAGGATGAGCAAGAAAAAAAGAGTCAGTGGTCACAGTTTTTGTTTTCCCACAAGTGCTGAGATCTGATAAGAAAAACAGGTACCTCACGAGTGCATGATTCAGTCGCTTTGTGGATCTACGATCTATACGCGCTACAGTTACTCGTCGCTTCGTCCAAATATTTCGCTCAGAGACCGAGAAGGCCGACCAGAAACCAATATATTGGCTCCAGCATACTGTACCACACTACAGATAATACTATGCGTACGTATTCCTCCCTCGGCACGGGCTGTGACGAAAGTCGACCACAGAAAGAGTCCAACGAGAGGATCATCTTGAGCGCACATGGTCATTGGTTCGGACAACTTGGAGAGACTAATTCGCTATGCATTCCTATGCTGTAGCACACGGAGCCTAAAGTCCCGGAGCGGAATCAGTCTCGAGGCAGTTTACACCGGCACGAGCCTATTACGTACTCACTAACAGCTTCTCAAAGTTACGCGTCTGCTTCCCACTTACATAACTTGAAACCTAACCTTGGATCTACAGATGTTGAAGCGGCCAGCCGATCTGTCTGATGAGGCCGATATAGCGTAATTTATACAGCTAACCCATTAGGCGTTCCTACGATATCTCTATATTAACCGTGCTTTTGTTCGACGGTTTCCAAAGAACAAAAACCTGTTCAACTCGATGCGATGCTGTTGGCAACGGCAGCGGTAACAATAACGGAGACGGGGAACATCCTGAATCCTGCATGTCAACTTCTCCGCCATGGTGATGGCGTAAAAATCAAACATCCAGAAACCCATCAGAGGAATCCACGTGCTGGATCCGAGTATGCAAGCATTGTAGCCCCGCGAACCCCGGTGAGGGGTCGGCCCAAACTCCATTTTGAACCCGCGAGCCCGGCGACCCCTCTCGGAAGTGGTGACAAGTCGGGCATGTGCAACAGACCCCATACCTCGGTCAGCTCGGGTCCTTTGACAACAGTCTTCCCCCGGCGCCGTCCGTCGAAAGGACTGAATTTGCTCCGGGAATGGCTTGCCCAGCTGTCCTCACTCTTGAGAGGGGACTCACTAGTCCGGTACCGCTCTTCTCACATACCATTTAGGAATTCTTCAGATACATAGGTAACTGGGGCTTGTGATGCCATCTGGGTTAGATGGCGGAGGGACACCCGGTGTGATGGAAACCGAACCCCGCGCGACACCGCTCTCAGGGTTTCTAGGCCCCCCTTGCCTCACGGAGGGAGGGTCCTTGGTGTTTACCCCACAGTTTCGGCCGACTTCCATTTAGAGTGCAAGAACCGGTTTCCTGAAGCTCTCAAGGTTCTTCTTTTGCCGGGTCTCTCGGGCTTCTCTGCTGCTGGCTTGCAGCGGCCCCAACGTGTCTGGTGGAACACGGAGCAACAATGTGGATGCCCCGTGCTCCGTGGTTCCTTTACCCACCGCGTGCATAGCGTGCCCGGCGGCCCCTAGGGACGCGAAACATTTCCACCTCTACCCCAACGAGCCTCTCGGAAGCTTCCAAAGACGTTAGCAAAAGTGGAAAAAGGAACAGCAAAGAAACGAGAAAGGGAAGGTTCCCGACCGCGCCTAACGTAAACGCTAATCATGGCGTACATAGGTGCATGAAAGCGTGGGTGCCCGGCGTGGATTCCAGTGGTGGATAACGGAGCAAAGACAGGACTTCAACAACTGTTTTGTCGAGGGAAAAAAAAAAGAAAAACTTTTGCGGCATCATATCCACAAGTACAAACTTACTACAAAGGTACGTACGCTTGTCGACTCCTTCCGTTTTACGTGCCGATAAGACTCCCGTTTCGCCGTGGTGGGCAGCGTACAGGCCAGGAATCCTGAACCGGCAGTCTGTCTGCCTGTGGGGGAGCAAGGTGTCCCGCAAGTCAAAGTTGAGGAGATGCGGTGTGATGGGACGAAAAATCGCGAGTCCGTGAGCCGGTCCCTGCTTTTTACAGGCAACCTGCTTACGCCTTACAAGCTGATCCCTACGAATCCGTCACACAGCAATCCGTAACGAACCTCACGCAGCTTCTGCCAAAAACTCCGGCGCGGGATTTGACAGCTTCACTTTGTCCGACCCAATGGTCGGGCCGGCAGGTCTTTACTATGAACACACACATGGTGAACCTCGGTTTTCTCATTCGCTGAGTGTTTCGTACTCTATTCTCGGTTTTTTAGTGGTACTGACTGGATAGTGGACACTGCTTTGTTAACCTACTTGTATCTTACGAGTTTGCGTCTCCTGGTTCCGACCAAGTGGAAGCTCTGGACTCTGGAGCTCTGAGCTCTGAAGCTACGGCGCTACGAGTGCCAAAGCATTGTTCCTGGGCCGTGGTAGCTCCAGCAGTGGAGGACTGTAACCCTCCTGGATATCTCCCTATTGGAGATCCAAGAAGCATGCCTTTACGGGAGGCTCTGTGGCTCTTCAACGTATCGCTCTGGGCTCCTCCAATGGGCAGTAACGAAGCTGACGCACGGCTCCTTTGTGCCTGCAGGTGGTTGCAGACTGCAAGCGCAAGTTAGTGCCAACAAACATCAAGACAGACAGGCAGTTTTGTCCTTTTCCTTTTCCTCTTTTTTCTCTTCGTTTATTCAAGCCTACAAGCAGTTTGATATTCTTTCCTTCTCTTCCTCGTCAAGGTCTAGCACTTGGGACAATTTTATCGCCCCGTCACAACTGAAGGGATCCGATCACCCGAAGCCGCGAGCTACGGTAGCACTCAGAGGTCGGCATTGCACTAGTCCGTCCCACTGTGGTTTGTACTATCTTTCAGCTGTATCCTTAAATTTGAACACATTGACAGTTCCTCATGTTATCTGCCTTGTTTCACTAGGCACCATATGTCAAGTTTGCATCCTTTCCCGTCGAATTAACGAACCGGATAGCGTCGCCCAATGCAAAGTTGGCGCATTTCCTAGTGCAAGGTACAACATGTGCCGTACAGTAGTGGTACAAAGTCGCACCTAGATTTGTCGATCACTGGGTCTAGCCTGACAGCTGTTTGTCTAAGACACCTCGACCACTTTCCGGAACGGGGCTCACGGGGGAAAAGAAGTTTCCGTGGTCCAACGGTCACACCGCTGCCGATAGCGTCCGGGTGGATTGTGGGTGGTGTGACAAACCCGACCGTCGCCTACGTAACCGACGCGAGTCTAGTAATATGGGTTCGTTGGTCCTACCTATCTCGAAATCTCGATGATAAAATCCCCTAGCTGACGAGGCCGACTGACTGGGTATAACTGAGACATAAGGCGGTGCGTGGGTCCATGTCCTCCGTTCGGGCCGTTCTGTGGCATTGTCTACTCGTCAGCGTAGGAGAAACCCAGCCTTAGGAGCTACCTACCAGGCCGAGCCAGGTATCCAGAACAAGGGGACTGACCGCTGCAGACCGACAGTTGGCAGGAAATAAGGAAATCCGAGCCGATTATGATGGATTTGCCGAAGGATTCGCTCGGTTTCCCATCTGGTTTGGTTTTCTCGTCCGACCTGAACGGTCTTATTCTGGTCCTGACCTTCCGAGCCTCAGCTCCTAGACCTCCTAGCCTCTGGGTTGGGCCGCCTGGATGCTGTTATGAGAAAGCCGAGCGAAGCGAAAAGGAAACAAACACGAAAAAGGAAAGGACGCGGCTCAGGTTCCGATTGTTCACCCACTCGATAGAGGCGGGAAAAGCGCTGAAAGCGACGATGAAAAGCGAAGAAGGAATACCAGGTACGGTACGTTTGGCAGACGAATAGATGGATGGCCTCTTTCTTGTTCGGCAGTTCCCCCATTGTTGTCGTCGTATTCCTCTTCCCGGCCCGGGGCTCTCTTGCCGAACGTACCGGGGGGGTCTGTTACACGGACGGCTTCTTCGCATCGTCGATTGGACAATTGGTCCATTGTGTCCGTCTTACATACATGGTCGCCTCGCCTCGTACAATGTTCTCTATTCCGTTGTTTGAATTTTTTTCTTCTTTTTTTACTTCCGCTTGTTAAATATCCCCGAACTCCGGAGAGATGACAGCTGAAGTCTGAAGATGTGGAAGACGAGATTCGAAGATCGTAATGCCGGTATGATCCCCTTGAGATCTGATTGGTCAATTGGCGCGGTTTCCGAACCTCAGAACCAGCAAGCCACCAGAGTTGTTTCGTCCTTATTGCTTTGGACTTTTGTCCTTCGCTATGCTGCCATGGTTTAGTTCATGGCGTGTGTATACGAAGATTCGGGTTAAACAAAACACTCGGAGCCTACCGTACGACCATGAACAAACAATCATTTAAGGTATCAAAGCCGTTTTCGATAATATCATTAATATCCATCATTATACCCTTCCCCAACCCCCATAGTTACCACTGTTACCTAACCATCCACTCTCGTCCCGTCCCAAAATGTGACGCCATTCATATGACCACCATCGCTCGGTATTCGGAAACGGCAAACCATTCTGAAACAGACGCTTTGTTTTTCCAGCGTAGTATTCTTGAACCACAACAGAAACGCTCGGGACTTGAGGAACAAGGAGTTCTAGAGTTTTAATGGGGTTGTTCGCTACCGACTAACAGAGAGAAAACAGACCCTTATGTCGAGACTGTTACATTCTCCTAGCCCAGTTAGGAGATGGCACGAGGAGCAGAAACGCCGACTACATGCCATTGGCAATGCGATTTCTGTCGCACTACCTATCGTCGAATGTCTAGAATGGAATGATATTTTTTCAGCTAACATGCCCAAAAGTATGTAGCTGACGTAGGTATCCCCATCTTAGCCTCTCTTCCATCCTTCATTGCTACTACGAACTTTGCATGCTTTTGTTTCACGTCAAGGACACACAGCACCATACCACGTTACATCGTACTGTGTTGCTACGACACCGGATTTTATACCTATACGTACATCAGCGTGGCCACGCTCGCGGCCACGCGGGAAAAAAGCACACGACATAAATATGTCTCAAGTTAAAACTCAAAAAGTAAGACGTGCATAAGTGAGATTGTACTTGGATGATACACCAGTACAGTAGAAGGTAGTGTCAACAGAGTAGTACTACTTACAGACAGACACCACATAAAGAAATGTAAGTAGGTAGTATTTTGGTCTGGTAGGCAGAAGTGAATGGTAGAGTAGGATTCAACAGAAATGACTTGCATACTTGTGTGTAGTATCTATACTACTTTGGGTGCATACATATGTGGAGGAGGGTTACGTATGTCATGTGTGTGTTTAGTCTCTCTACATGTACCTCTTTCTTTGGCGTCTTTGCAACTCTGTGCAAGTTAGTGTAAAAGCGGCTCTTCTTCATTTGTATGAGTGATTTTTCCTGACATCTCCAACTTACTGAGGCTCTCTCTCTTTCGTCGGTTGGGAATTGGAATCCTGAACACAATCTAGAAAGGAAGAATTCTAATTCGCTTAGATGAAATGGTGTGAGAGGAAGAAATGCGGGTGAAAAGTGGAAGGGAAAAAAAGGAATGGAAAATAAGAAAAGAAAAGAAAAAATGAAGAAAAAAATGGGTTATCGTATACAACCATGAAGAACTTGTCTACCGGATCTTGGTAGAAGCTGCGGCCTTCAAACAATAGCAATGCAATCGACGCAGCTCGAGTGCCTGGGAGTTTGAGTTCACTACATGTAAGAGACGTGAGTATTCTAGAATGGTGAATTTGCCTGAATCTACCTGGTTCTGGCAGATCTCGATGACCAGTTTATCGAGTATCCACGGTAGGTTAAGGGGTTGGTAATGATGAATCTACACTTCGCTTTCAAAGTATAAAGACCAGTATCTACTTGCTCCCAGTTGACAATATATCTCACGTAGAGGTACCCCTCACTGTTGTGTCGCTTTATGGAAACCATCACTATCCTGTGTCACTCAGAAATATTTACTTTTCTGTCACATGTAGGATGTATTTTCACTTTTTTATTATTTGATGGGGACCTTCCATGGTGTGGTGTGGTTAAAGGCCTGAAGAGTACAGCGAGACACCGGGGAAAATGGAAACGGAAAGTGCGTGGCACAGGTTCGACTCAGGATGGCAAACTGGAAGTGGAAAAAAAAAAAAAACGAAAAACAATTTGTGTGATGACTGTGTCCAAAACCCTAGAGGTGGTTTCCGGAGGGAAAGAGCCAACGTCGGGCAAGGACCATAATGTGGATGAGGTGCAGGGGCAGTTTAATGCCACGAAAGGTGGTTGTGGAGGAAGTGAAGGTCGTTCAAGGGGAAGGAACAACCAATCTCTCGTGACACCAAGGCAACGTGACTCGCGCCTTGACGAAATAGATGAGACCTTTGGCTGTACTTTTGGCGGATCAACAGGGCCTCATCCAATCTGATGTTTCGGTTGAGCGTTCGCTGATAGTAGACGGTTGATTTCCAAATTACAATATGTGGGCAAGTCTGTTTTGCGGCTCAGATATTTCAGGCTTGGTTGAACATCACCAGTTCAAGGTATTTTAAGGAGATTGCGATGCGAAGGGACTGTCTTGTAAGTTTCAGTAGGTGAGACGCATATGGTTTCTTCGGTCCAAGACCAAATTTGGATTCGATAACTTAATGACTAGGGTGAGCATAAGTTGGGCATCATCCTCATGAAACTGACTGGATCGCGGACTGGAGGTTGAAGATAATCACTCCATCATATTTGACTGGTGGACGGTAAGCTAAAAGCAATCAAACGAAGGGAAGTAGAATAGTATGAAGCCTATAGACATAAGCTGGGCCAAAGGATTAAGGGTTGCTAATACCAGCAACTAAAAATAATTCAGAAAGGGGTATCTCCATCACGAAATTCAAAGACCGCCACCCAAACCAACCGTGTCTTCCACCTAGACACTCACTCTTCAACCTTGATATAGCAATCCTCTCCGACCCCTATCTTGTTGCTTTTTCCGAAAATAACATACAAACCCACCCCGAACAAAACCCACCCCCTACTTTCCAAAACGCACCTCCAACCCCACCTCCAACCCCCTCACCTACCACTCCCCCACCCACTTCCCGTGTAGCAGCTTCCCATGTAACAGCCATCCGCCCACCACCCCCTCACTCCCTTCCACCCCGTTGATCACCATCACCATCATTACCATCATCACGTCCAGAACCACCAATAACCTCAATCTCGCTCGCTATATGCGTCTCAACCCTCACCACCCCGAGGCCCCTTAGCGGATGCGGGTGTCCCAACGCCGTCCCGATCTGTTGTTGTTCGGGCGAACTGATTCCGAGTCCCGTCGATCGATCGGAAGCGGAAGCAAAGGAGGATTCACCGACAGCGACGCTGTACGATGGCGGCGGTGAAAGCTGAGGTCCTGAGGTTAAGCGAGAAGAATGGGAGACTGGCGAGTCTTGTGGGTGAGCAGCAGCATGGTCTTTTCCGTTGTTATCCTTCTGGGACGACCACACGCGAGTGTCAACTCCTAATGTGGTGTTGGTGTGGGTAGAAGCAAAGGGACTCCATGGTGCTGCTGGCGTCAATGGGTTCTTCTTATGTGTCCCATTGCTTGTGCTGTTTTGCGTCTCTGGTTCTTTCTGTTTTTGTTTCTTTCTTGTTGACCGGTGGCGCTCCTCCTGTGGTGAATATCTTGAGGAGGATGTGGGGGTTGGAAGCGGGGGAAGAGGGCAGGTGGGTGACCGCGAGGACGGCAGGATTGTTGTGGAGGAGCCACTGAGCGCGGTGTAGCCTGCAGAGAGCCTGTTGACACTGGCTCGTTTCTGCTTTCCCTCCGTCTTCTTTTCTTGATCCGCGTGCAGGGATGGTATGTAAATGGGTGACAGTGGCATCGGCAGTTTGATCGGGACATGGAAAGCATTCGGTCGGAGATACCATGGGTTGCGTGCTGGAGCAGGAGGGTCGTCTGACAGATCGGGCCAGGGGTTATGGTTGGCTTTTGCTGTGGGTGAGGACTGGGTAGGGTACAGGTCCGGGAATTCTTTTCTGAGCTCATCGTATGGAGAACATGGGACGGTATGGGAGCCTTCACCCGTTGTCTGTGCAGGTGTTGATCGGTTCGTGAGAGGTATGTTCTCAGTAATAGGGAGGATAGAGAAATCGTTTCCGCTCTGGCTGTTCATTCAATTGTACGTTAGCATCCAGATAGTCCAATGTGATGGTTATGTTGGGAAGCTTGCGAGTCTCATACCTTGTGACTGTACCCCTTTTGCTGTTCTTCGTCATGGATGACCACCACGATTTCGAACTTGTTTGCGTGCTAAGCTCAGATGGTGGCTCAGAGTCATCGGGGTCATATTCTTGATACAGCTTGGGCCAAATCTTTCCAAAGCCGAGGAAAACGAGAACCAAGCGGTACTGGTTATATGCCTCAACTGTTGTGCCGAAGGTGATGCAAATGGCCGCCGAGCTCACCACTGGAACGTAATTGGTAAGGACCGCGGTGACTTGCATTCTTTCCGTCGTTGTGAACGAGACAAAGTTGATGTTGGCGTGAATGCGATGGAGGTCGAACGGCAGCGACCACGGCCAACCCAGAATGAGGTTGAAGACGAAGAAGACGCAAACAATCGGCACAACTAACACGAGAATAGAGAGAGTGAGAAAGTAGAGCTTTCTCCTCAGGCGTTTTTGTCTCGCGGTTCGTATACTATCATCACTTGGTATGACTTCGCGAGTGAGTTTCTCCAGCTGTCGGTACTTGTAAAAACAAACTCCTGCGTATATTGTAAGCGATTACGAAACATGCCATGTACTTGGCTTTGTATCTTACCTGCCAAGCCTGCCGCACCAAGCGTGAAGACTGGCGATGGGAGAATGAAGAAAACGAAGAAGACGCCATTGGGATCGAAGATGGCATTGCAACCGGCAAGGGTTGAGACGTCGTACCGTTGAGTAATGACAAAGTAAGTGAGCAAGACCTGTAGGACCGGATTGCCGAAGATGATCAGGGCCGAGATTCGATCTTTGCGTTTCTTTTCCTTGGGACTGAGGCTGGTGACTCGCGGGTTACCGATCTTGTTGGCAAGACCGAGCATGATGTCGAAGAGAGTGGTGTGAAAGATGGTTTCAACCGCGAAGAAGACGTAAGTATGGAAATCGCACCACCCATAGCCAGCATACCACTTCTTGACATTGTTGTCTCGCCATATGAGCGAGTTGACGACGTAAAAGAAGTTGAGTGTGACTGTTGACATGCAATGTACCGTGGCCCCAAATTCGCCGTTGATCCATAATAGCTTCGCAGGAACGAGAGGAATAAGAATTCCGAGAATTCCTAGAAAGACTCTGAAGAAGAGGTTGACTTGGAGACCAACATCGGTGTAAGGAGCGGGAGGGCCAAGTCGTTCTTCGGGTGTGGTGGTGTAGGAGGTGGTACTGTTGGCGACACTTGCCCAGGAATCTGTGTTGTTCATTTTGAAATCTCCTCCCCATAGAACCGTGATGGATGTTTGTGTATTTGTCGATGCACGAGTGATACAGGAACTTATGAAGTCCGGGCAGTGATTGCGAAACGGGACAGCAGATGAGGGCTGGCATCAAAGGGGCGACGACAAAGGCGAGGATGGCGACGATATCAGCGTTGAAAACAAAGTCAGGCCAGGGGCTACAGTGAGAGAAGGAAGTTCAAGAGAGGCATGACGCCGACGATGGCGAAGATGTAGTCGGGTCGTGGCATGATTTATTGGTCTATTCAGCGATGGCAGCGTATAGATAAGATTTGTGAATGGGAAAGATGGGATGTCTCAATCGCGCTGGTGGAGCGAACCCAAAAGCAATAAAGTTTGGTGTAAGTGATGAATGAGTCTGCCATCCGATGTCTACTATACAGTAGTGTATTCAAATTGAGCATCCTTATTGAGGCTCTATTCAAACCCAAAAAGGGTTTAGTGCGGTCCTCAACCAAAGATGGGAAGAAAGAACGTGTAAGTTGTCGCAGACTCATTTTCCTGAATGCAAACTTAGCACCGCAGTTCTTGGAAAATGGAGTGTATTTGCCATTTGTCAATTGGCATAGTAGAAGCGGCCGAATCGATCTTCTTGGTGTAACTTCTTTCAATGCCGTTGAGTGTAACCCGAGATCCTCAGCATGATGGTGGTACAAACCACGTGCTCTGTCGACCGAGAGCACGCTCGGGATTTGGCTGTTAACGCCCGGTCCCGGAAAGCTGGGTGGCTTCCGGTGGGTACCCGGTTGCCTGTTGCCGGTCTTTCAACTAGTTGCCATCGTCCTTGGAGGGTTGGAGATCAAGTTGCCGTAGATTGTGATATGTCAACCACCAAGGGAGGCAAAGATAGTAGCTTGGTGATGAGTGATATCAAGAACAAGGCCTGATGAGGCAGTCGGTCGAGTTGGATCCAATTTCGGAAATCGACATGAGACTTCCGAAGGATCATGGACGTCTTGGAGCTCACGTTAGAAGAAGAAATTCCCATCATTTGATGGCCATGGTTGGTGTGATGAAGAAATGGAAGATGAGAAAAGAGAAATCGCACTTTGCGGGAAGTATGTAGGTGGTTAAGTTGAAGTTACGGTGTTGGCTGCAGTGCAAATAAGTGTTAGTGTAGGCAAGAGGCTTATTTGACGCCCTGGTGTGCATATAGGCAACCACTAACAGATCAGGTACCGGGAGCAGCGCCGACCCCAACTGAATGGAAGTCTTATCTTATCGGACCCCATGCATCGCGCGACAGAGTGCATGGGACTGATGGGAGAAATCAGATGGTGGAATTGGGGACCCGGACGCGACGAATTGAAACGTTCTGGAAGCTACCTCTACCTGGCTCGGAACCCCTCTGGAGAAGCTAAAGTCTACTAGTAAACATCCAAATTCGATCCTCCAAGTCGGCTCCAACAGCTTCAACACCACCATCCAACCAGTCAAACCATCAACATGTCCGCCTTCCTCCGCACCGTCACTGGCGCCGCCGCCCGCCCGGCCGTCCGCTCTTTCAGCTCTACCTCCGCCCGCGGCGTGGCTCGCGTCCAGATCATCGGCAACCTCGCCGACACCCCCGAGGTCCGCGCTACCAGCACCGGCCGTGAGATGATCAAGTATGCTGTCGCCAGCAACTCGGGTCCCCGCTCCGACCGCCTTGTCAGCTGGTTCAACATCACCAGCTTCGTCGATGGCAAGGCACGCGACTTCCTGCTGACCCTCCCCAAGGGGTGCGTAACTCTGGCCTCCAGTGGTGTACTAGTTAGCCATTGAACGATAAAACTGACTGCTAGCACCAGAACCACCGTCTTCGTCGAGGGCGAGCTTTCCCTGAGGAACTGGAGCGATGAGGAGGGCCGCARCAGGCAATCCGTCAACATTCTTCACCGTACGTTACATCACCACCAATGCGCCGTTCCATTTCACATCTGCGCAATGCTAACCAACAACAACTATAGGCAGCATCGAGGTCCTCCGCCGTCCCTACACCGGCCCCCGCGAGACCACCGAGACTGAGGCCGAGACCGAGGGCGAGACCCAGGAGCAGCAGTAAAGTTGAACTGAACTTGGCATATGACCAGTTGCCAGTTGCTGCTGGTGTTGATACTGTTGCTGTTGGGGTTCACGAATGGGCTCTATGGAGTCCGGTCGTTGTACGATGTACGCCAAATATGACTGTCGATTACGAATTACGAACTTTGGGTTCCAGTAGGACGCTGTGCGTAGCTTCGAGAAGCGGACCTCTTTCTTTTATACCCATGTACCATCATCTACATCTACCTCTCTGCTAGAATTTGCAAACCTTTCGTATATCGGATATCAAACAGTGATACTGTGATACCTACCATGGTCGAGTATTCACGTGATAAGGACACCGATGCGTTTGTTTGGTCTCGATCGGAGACGTGGGGTTCCTTATGCCTAGCTTCAGGGCAGCAGCAGTCAAACAGCTGTGTGAAGATGAACGCTACTAGACGAACCCCACGGCGTGATATCGGAGGTTAATCCTGGTCCACTTTTTTTTCTTGTTACAGTAGAAACCCCTGTTAATGCAACTAATTCCGGCGGCCAAAATCTTTTGCAAAAGAGGGGGGTTTGCAAAAGCAGGACCCTGCGCACAGACCAGACTCGGCCCTCTGGCCATTGGAAGACTACCGCGGGGCCTAAAAATGGGTCTTCTAGAGCGACCGGACCCCCGGTAGGGGGGTATAAGTCTGCCCGTCTTACCAAAATCAGGCCCCTGTTAATGCAAAATCCGGGCCATTACTATTGCAATTGCAGTTTGCAATCCCGCCCACCAGAGGGAATGCAGGCAGGCCAAAGTCTTTGCAAAAGGGGGGGATTTGCAATAGATAGTCTTTGCGTTAACAGGGGTTTCTACTGTAGTGCCGCCGCGGCAGTGTCGCATGCGATCGCACAGTCGCACATTGTTTACCCATGTTCATTGTCTTTCGTCCTTTCGCCTCCATCGCTTCCATGCGATCCGCGCAACCTCAACCATGTCGAAACTCCTGATCTCTAGGAGCCTTGGCCGGCCCCTTCGACGGCCGGTCTACCAGTTCTGGAGCACCGGCATCATCAAGACGAGGACCTTTGCGACGGTCGAATCCGATGCGAGGTGAGCACTTGACCACCCATTCGACAACAGACCCAGCGCCATCCAGTCCGAAGCCAAAGGAAAATACAATGTCTAACCAGTTCTTCCGATACTGTCCAGGCCCTTTGATGTCGTCGTTATTGGCGGAGGCCACGCTGGATCTGAGGCGTGCGCTGCAGCTGCCCGCGCTGGCGCGAGGACGGCGTTAGTGACACCCAGCGTCGAGAACCTCGGTGTCTGTTCCTGCAACCCTAGTTTCGGCGGTATCGGCAAAGGAATCATGATCCGCGAGATTGATGCTCTCGATGGCCTCGCCGGCCGTATCATCGACAAGGCCGGTGTTCAGTTCAGAGTCCTCAACCGGAAGAAGGGTCCCGCCGTTTGGGGTCCTCGCGCCCAGATCGACCGAGCGCTATACAAGAAGCACATGCGCGCAGAGCTCGAATCATACCCCAACCTCTCCCTGGTCTACAACAGTGTATCCGACATTGTCGTTTCCGAAAACGATGATCCTTCCAACGGAGCGAGAACCAAGATTACTGGTGTCAGGTTGGAGTCGGGCGAGGTCTTGCCCACAAGTCAAGTCATCATCACCACAGGCACATTCCTCGGCGGCGAGATTCACATCGGTATGGAAGCCTATCCATCGGGCCGCATGGGTGAGAAGGCAACTTTCGGTCTCAGCAAGTCGCTTAGGGAGGCCGGGTTCAAGCTCGGGCGGTTGAAGACAGGAACGCCGCCACGGTTAGACAAGAAGAGCATCAACTTCGACATTCTTGAGAAGCAGTACGGCGACGAGCCACCTAACCCGTTCAGCTACCTCAACGACGCTGTCGCTGTCAAGGACCAACTTCACTGCTGGGCCACCTATACCAATCACGCGACACACGAGATTGTGCGCGCAAATCTCGACAAGACGATTCATATCCGCGAGACGGTCAAGGGACCTCGGTATTGCCCCTCGCTCGAGGCCAAGATCATCCGTTTCAGTGACAAGGAGCGCCATCTTGTGTGGTTGGAGCCCGAAGGTTTCGACAACGACATCATTTACCCGAACGGCCTGAGTATGACCGTGCCCGCCGAGGCCCAGCTGGCACTGCTTCGCACTATTCCTGGTCTCGAGGATGTCATCATGACCCAACCGGGTTATGGTGTCGAGTACGATTATGTCGACCCCCGCAGCCTGAAGCGCACCCTGGAGACCAAGGCCATCCGCGGTCTGTGGCTCGCCGGACAGATCAACGGCACCACCGGCTACGAAGAAGCGGCAGGCCAGGGTATTGTAGCCGGCATCAACGCCGGTCGCGCCGCTATAGGTCTCGAACCCGTCACCCTTTCGCGCGCCGACGGTTACATCGGCGTCATGATCGACGATCTCATCACCAAGGGCGTCTCGGAGCCTTACCGCATGTTCACCTCGCGCAGCGAGTTCCGCATGACCACGCGGTCCGACAACGCCGACTCGCGTCTCACCGCCCTTGGCCGCAGCTGGGGCGTCGTCGGCGACCGGCGCTGGAGCCATTTCCAGGACCAGAACGGCCAGATGGCCGAGCTGCGCCGCATCCTCAGCGAGACCATCTTGTCCCCGCAAGCCTGGCAGAATGCCGGCTTCGATGTGAAGGCTGACTCTCGCAGGCGCAGCGCCCTGGAGATTCTCTGCTTCAAGGGCGCGTCGATCGAGAAGCTCCACGAGTCGGGCGTCGTGCCCAAGCTGATGGACTTCTCGGAGCGCGTGCGCGAGCGTACCTTCATCGAGGGACTTTATGCGCCCCAGATCGAAAAGCACGAGTTGGAGCGTGCTAGGTTCGAGCGCGAGGAGGACCTGAGGCTGCCGCTTGATCTGGATTATGACCAGATCACGAGCCTCTCCCTGGCTGAGAAGGGTGTGCTTAAGGCGACCAGGCCCGAGAGTCTGGCGCAGGCGAGGAGGATAGAAGGGATCACTCCCGCCGGATGCATGCGGTTGCTCGCGTACGTGAAGAGGAGGAATGGGGAGCTTAAGAACGGTAGCAGGTTGGGAGGTCTCAAGGAGATTGCATCCGAGTTGAGCAGTGAGGCGCCCGAAGCAGACCTTGACGCTGTTGGTGAGGCGTTGACTGCTGCTGATGGTGATATGGAGACTGTGGACGCCAAGGCGAGGGCTGCTGATCTCTGATCTCTGATCTTGTCAGTCGAGGTGATGGAATATTTCACAAAGGTAGTGGAAAGGGTGTCTGGTGTAACGATAGCATTTGAAGAAAAGCGTAGCATATACTGGGCTGGGAAGGTTGGGTTGATTTTTGGAGTAGAACTTGTCAATATGTATAATACCTGGTATATATAGAACATTAAACCACATCGATTGTATGAAAAATGTTTCAGGTTGAGAGCCGTTCGATTTGATGACAGTCTGTAACAACAAATCAGGACGGAGCAGGGTCCTGTGAGACCCATCAACATAACCGGATGCTCAAGTTCCGGGGCTCCGGACTGAGGCCGGCGTCAGCCCCACTTTATCGGCCGGGCGGGGCCGATGGTAGAGGACCCAGCAAATTCCGAAACAAAGCTGATGCACTAAAATGCGAGGGTGCACCGTGCTCCCGATTGCCGGCAAAACTACTGTGAGGTACAAGGCCCGGCGCACTCCATCCACACCCCACCAACGAACGTCCTCGCCGACGGATGAGTGCGGATCGTCATCCCAGTTATCTTGTACCTATCCGTCATAAAGGCAGGGCGCAAGTAAACAGACCGTCTTGTCGTGGGTATCTTGGAAACATCGCGCGTGCCTCAGTTTTGTTGTTATTCTTCTTTTGTACATCTTGCCCGACTTGCGCACCTCGACAGGGAAAAAGGAGCATTGCGACAGCTAGCAAAGTCCCGGTCCTACTGAATCCGGTATTCTTCTCGAAATCGTACGGCCGACCGACGAATGATCGACGGGGCGAGAATGCAGTGACGAAAGGGACAACTCCATACGACCTTCACCACATTCATTCAGTTCTTGCACATCCACACCACTCACTCATTCAACATGTTGCGACTCAACGCCTCGTCCTTGCTAGGCCTGCGCACCGCTTCTTCCGGCTCTCTTTCCCAGTCGACGACGTCGAGGCTGTTTGTTCAGCAGCATCGCATCCAAGATGTTGGCTTGAAAACACCCATCGTTCTCTTGCAGTCACATTCACTATGGCAATCATGTTCAACCCGAGGACGTATGATGAACAGACTGTCTGTTGCGCCTGTGCATGCTAGGCATTTTACAGTGTCCAAGTTGTGGAGGAGTCAGGAAGATAAGAATGGGTATGTCATGACATGAAGACATGAGTTGAGTTGGCCAAGATGTTGATTCTGTCCTGGCTCATTTCATCATACACTTCACTTACATCAACCTCCATCTCACTCGCTTTGCGCCCGCGCCAACATTCATCTTCTTACCTCACATCACAAACACCCCCGACCGACGCTTCACTAACCCACTTGCTTCCTTCAAAGAACAAAACCACCTTCCCGCCTCGCCAAAACCACAGCAGCTCTCAAAGCCGCCCTCCCCGGCCAAACCTCCGCCACCAAGCGCGAGAACATCCACACCATCCCCAACTGGCTGACCTTCTCGCGCCTCGTCGCCGCCCCCTTCATCGGCTACTGCATCCTGCACGACCACCACGCCTGGGCGCTCGGTCTCTTCGCCTACGCGGGCGTGACCGACCTGCTAGACGGCTGGATCGCGCGGCGGTGGAACCAGGGCACCGTGGTAGGAACCGTCATCGACCCCATGGCCGACAAGACGCTCATGACGGTGCTTACCGTGACGCTGGCCACCAAGGGGTTGCTGCCCGTCTGGCTGGCCGTCATTATCTTGGGAAGGGACGTGGCGCTGGCTATTTCTGCTTTGTATTTTCGCTGGATCTCGCTGCCACCGCCTAAGACGATGGCGCGGTATTGGGACTTTTCGCTGCCCAGTGCGGAGGTCAGGCCGACGGCGATTAGCAAGTATAATACTGCGTTGCAGTTGGGGTTGATGGGGTTGACGACTGTGGCGCCGGTTGTGCCGGCGTTGGATTTGGCGTGGAGTTTGATGGTGATGCAGTAAGTTCTCTCTCCTGATTATGGGTGATGGGCGATGTTCTGGTGGGAGAAGATTACTGACATACTTTATCATAAAGGTATGGCGTTGCCGTCACGACGATCTGGAGCGGTGCTAGCTATGTGTATAGCAAGGATGCCGTCAAGATTCTCACGCAACCTACTACGCCCAAGGCTGCCGAGAAGGAGGGTAACACTGAGGTGGTCGATGAGGCGGAGGCGAAGAAGGTGAAGGATGAGACGACCACCAAGCAGTAGTGATCAATTCACGGTTGTGAGTGGTAGGAGCGTGATGGTTGTGGTGTTCTCTTCCAGAACACTGCAGACTGGGATTGGCGCCTTGTAGACGAATACATCAACTTTCATGGGCGTGCTCGAAAGTTAAGCCGGCGTTGACCTTGCGCATCACAAAGATACAACACAGCCCTGGAATATTTTTTGTCTGCCAACCTTTGGTCAGGTATTCCGAGTGTTTTTGGACACCGACCTTTTGTGTTTTCTTCGGCGTGAAGGCCTGATCTACCATGATTAAGTATACCACGCCCAACACAGTCTACTCGTCATTTCTTACTCAGAATGTGTATGTGGTCAGTTCTGTTTATTGTCTGTCCTATTACCTACACCCAGTCAAAAGGAAAAGAAACAAGCAAAAAAAAGTGAGAGAGCAGGCGATATATACAACCGCTTAAGACTCCACGGGCAACATGCGACGGACAGGATATTCCAAACACAACCTTCAACCCACCAGTTTGGCTGCATACTCGATAATCGGCACTGGGGCAGGTCTCAAGGGGGGAATTGAACCCACGTCCTGCATTGAAGCAACGTGGGGCCAACGACCACTCGGCTATGAGTCCCCGAAGTTTCCAGGTTGCTAAGGGGTGTATCGCCTTGTTGGAAAAGTTACAGCGTTGGCCTTGGCTACCTGTAGGTATATACCGCTAGACCGGGAGGTACATGTAGAGCACAGGTGCCTGTAGGAGATGGGATGAAAATGCCTGCCGGCCCTGGATTGCTTTTCTTGTGCCACAAGTGGAAGGTGCGAGGCAAGTAAGTACACGAACTCGACCGGTTTTCTCGCAACTTGCACCGCAAGCTGCCTTTTTCTATTTCTCTGACGTCTTCTTTCACTATACAAAAGGTAACAACGTGATGGCCTAGACTAAGCAGTGGAGGCCTACAAAAACAAAAAAGGAAATGGAAAGGAGTGTGTGTTGTTTGTGTTGTGTTCCTAAGGTCCTGTCCATGCATGATAACTTCAACTCGAGGTAATGACCGACTGGCATATACGATTTGATACGTACGCCTGGGGAAAAGAAAAGAAACCTGAAGGAAGAGACTGGAAAGAAAGAAATGAACGACAAAAGGTGAGTGCTCAATGAATGAAAACCTTTGGCAAAGAAAACATGACGTTCTGTTCCTGATGGCATCTCTTCGTACCTAGACCGCAGCCTGCCCGCCAAGGAAGGCCGAAGTCGAGCCCGGTTGCTGTGCCCGATTGGTACTCGTTCCCTGAGATCCTGCGGTATCAGGCTGAGTGCTTTTGCCGCGTTGAGGGGCTTGCTCCTTCCTCACGGCCTCAATAACTTGACTGATGGGTTGCGGGCGGAGTGTCTGGAGATGCTTTTCCCACTCCTTGGCATCGTCGTGGCCTGGACTCTTCTTGAGAAATTGAAGACACTTCTTGCCCTTCAATTCCTCTACTACGGCGTCCTCCGTGCGTTTTTCGAGTTCTTTTAGTTGCTTCTCTGTCATCGCCTGGCCTTGTTTGATGAAGTCGTTGGAGCGCTGACAATCCACAAGTCGGCATGCAACTGTGAAAATTCTCTTCACCGCCTCCGCTCGGGCGCCTTCTAACGTAGTGGTGGTTTTACTGCTTTTCGGGTGATTATCCTAACAAGAAACCCGCATTAGATTCGACAATGCGTTGTATCATAAACTGAGAGGGCCAGAGGTAGATACATACCTTTATCATCACCTCATCACCTAGCTCCAGGGACTCCAGGGACGCAGAGGCCTTGGCGAGTGCACCAGCCCAACGATTCACTAAAGTAAAGTAGGCAAAATTCCGTTAGCTGCTCCTGATTTGTGATGTTTAGTGAGGGCATTCTTACGTGCTTCAAGAGCATTGCAAAGCTCGGTGACCGTCTGAAGGAGATACAGAGAACTGAATTGCCCGTTTCCCTTCCATTGCTCTTCTTTCCGGAGAAAGTTTTCACGTGCCACGAACCCGGCGAACCAGCCGTCCCACTTAAGCTTGCACTCAGCCATCATTCCGGCCAAAGTATCCCATCCGACGTTGTTGGGATTCGGTAGACTCTTGAGGGATCTAATGATAGAATCAAAAAATCCTTCACGCTCTTCGGGCTCGATGAGATCAATAGCGCCCGTTAGCGCATGGTACGACATATTGACTGCTGTGTGGATTCGTCAAAAATGCTTGTGTCCGTCAATGATGAATAAGAATCGATGATCTGAAAGATGCCGCAAAATGCCCGGTAGAGTGATGATGTCGAGTGAACGAAAACTCATGCTCTGCAAGTGGGCTCAGCGCCTCTTATGCTTCCAAATTCGTCCAGATCTTCGCAGCTCACAAGACATGTAGACAAACGGCAACATGCGCCTCAGATAATCCACTTGGACATAACCGCCATCACTAGTCATTCTTCCGTCCGTTTTGCCAACTCTTAAATTGTGAGCGCTTCTGTGGAATCATCCAACGTCCAACGTCCCGCGACGGAAATAGGCACGGGCGGCTGCCCTTTGAATGGATTGCAGCCAACTGCACCGGAAAACTCCCAACGAACGGTCAAGGTTTTTACACTTGTGAATTTGTGAGCTTGTGACGAGGTGGACGCAAGGTTGAGGATAAACACGATGTAGAGTATTGGAAAGAAATCAAAGTTGCCTAACTAAAAAGTACGCAGGCTAAGGAGAGACCGTTGGTGACGACATGGCTGGCACTTGCCAAGAAAGCGGCTCAAGCTCCAGGGGAGGACAAACAAGGGAGGCGACCCTCAAGAGAGTACCAACACAACATGCTCAAAGGCAAAGCAAGCAGACAGTACGAGCAATTGAGCAGACATACCTAGCCTAGCTAGCTACCTACCGTCTGTGTACACGTACCTAGACCTACCTTTCATGATACTCCTTGCCGAGCTGTATGTCCCTCGGTCCTTACGACACCTACCTGTGTACGCCACCTTCATCGGACTCGGGCTGGGTTTGTTCTTTCGACGCGAAGTGCCTCATGAGCATATGAAAAATGTCAGTCGCGCCAGTACGGGTAGCCCAATGCAACGGCGTCAGTTCATAGTCATCGTACGCCTGCAGACGACGATCCTCGGCACGGCTGGCCAGCTGAGGAATAACCTCAGCCATCCGATGACCCCAGGCACCGTACAGAAACGATGTAAAGATCGGCGAGCAGTACCGAAGCACAGTCGCTTCGGTGTCGACGGGCGTGCCTCTTTCAATCAGCTCCTCTGCGAATGCTCCTACCCCTATCCTCTCTTCTGCAGTAGCGTCAACGGTCCGGACGGTGGCGAGAGCATGCAGCGGAGTCCATCCTTCGTCTGTCACCACCTGGGCGCTGGCACCACGCTCGAGCAAGAGACGGGCCACCGCAATCCGGGCAGCGGCCTGTCCTTTGTAGTAGTCTTTTGCTGGCGTCAGGACGCAGAGCAAGGGTGTCCACTTGTTGGCGTTGGCTTGGTCGGCATGCAGACCTTGGTCGAGCAGATAGTCAATGGTGTCTCCGTTTCCGGCGGCGGCAGCGTAGTGTAACAATGACTCCTCGAACTGATTGAGCAGGCGCATGGCGCTGGAGGCATTGGCGCAGTGTTCGAGGCATAAACGGAGTGCGTCGGGTGTACCGGTGCCCGCAAGCAGGTGAAGAGGCGTGACTCCTTCATTGTCAGGGGCCTCAGGGGATGCACCATGACGGAAAAAAATCCGGAGGACCTCTAAACTGTCCTCTCTGCTAATGGATGCCCGGTTTCGTCCACCTCCGATATTTCTGTTGAAGTTTGCGGCGACCTTGTGAAGGACGGTTTGGCCATAGCCGTCCTTTGCGTTGGGGTCTGCCCCCCTTTCGAGTAATAACCTTAAAAGTTCGAGCCGCCTGAAGGATTCGTGAATGGGCAAGCCTCGCCAGTCATTGCAGGTCCGATTAGGGTCTGCGCCGGCATCGAGGAGTCGACGGACAAGGCGGATCTGGCCGTCCTCGGATAGTGGTACTCCATCACGCCTTTGCACGGGTATCCCATCCATGTGGTCGCGGTTGCTGATGGCGAGTGCGCTCTCCAGGGCACACTGGATGATATCAGCTTGGTAGTGAAACTTGACTAGCAACAAGACGACCACGTCGTCGTGCCACACGGCAGCCGCTCGACAGAGGGCCTGATGTTTCTCAAGAGTGGACCAGCCGTCATAGAGGTCGAGGAAGTCGGCGACCAGATCTGCGTGTCCGTTGTAGGCAGCGACGACGAGGCAGCTCGGCATGGCTTCGGACGGTTGTCTTCGGCTAGGGTGGTGGAAGCGGCCTTGGGGACCAACCACGTTCCAGAGGAGGCGAGCAATGTCGCGCTGGCCATACTCGGCGGCAACTTGGAGAGGGGAGTAGCCTGGATCGCAGGCTTGGTGAAGAGTCGGATCGACACCGGCGTCAAGCATCATCCGCACGGCGGCTTCATGTCCATGGCGGACGGCCTGGCAAAGGACATCCGTCATTGCGCCCTGCAGATTGGAGATTCCCATGTCGGCGTCGAGAGCCAACTTGGCCTCGTTCCTCAAGATTTGCAACATGGCCTCGACAGACTCCAAGTCACCGTGCTTTGAGTAGTGGCAGGATGCGTCGAAAAAGGAAACCATGATGGGAGTGTGACTGGATGTTGCTAAAGTGATGTACGAGGCTTGGATAGATGGAAAAGAAGCGAGGGAGGGGGACGGGATTGGATCGCAGAAGTAGTTGGACGTGGCTTACACCTGGCCCTTATATATCCGAAGCCGGAAACCCGGGCCGTAGCTAACAGAAACCCAGCCAAACTTGCACGAAATCAGATAGCTTCCTGAAGGTCCCTCATGCAACCGCTGCATATGCGATACGACCCACTGTAGTATGTACAGTAAAGTAATGCCCCACTCTTAACTACGTTCCTTCCTCTCCAGTTCTGCCCGCCCACTGCCTGATTTTCTGCCTTCTCCTTCCACTTTCCATGTCCTTGCTCCTTCCATTTCTCTTACAACATCCGACATCCGCTACCGCATTATCTCGGGCTATCCATCTTTAGGTTCCCTGGAAATCAGGCAGGATCTGTAAGCACACTGCACGAATATGTGCTTTTTATGCCCGGGAAAAAGAGTGGGGGAGACAGCTTGAGAGCCCGGAGCACTGTAAATTCGATTCTTCTGGTGCCCTGTCTTTTCTCTCTGTTTTCTCAAGGGCGCTGGAGGGTGGGGACATTCAGAATCACCGTCTTGCATCGAAATTTTGGTGGGCATGAATGTTGCAGTATGCTTGCAGACCATGCCTGATTTCCAGGGAACCTAAAGATGGATAGCCCGAGATAATGCGGTACGTTGAGCCCTTGGGAAGGTGCATTGCGCGCCTAGCATTGGGTGTATTTATTTTGTCCTGCCTTCTCATGATCTCCCCTCCACTAGACTCTTTCAATCAACCACCACCTTGCCCACCGAAAGAACCCTCCTGGTAGTCGTTCCGGCACCCAGGCTTTCACCCTCCTTTGATGCCTTTGCGTGATAAGTTTTTTCCATTCATTGTCAAATGGTGACTTCCATATGGACATGGCTTGTTTTTTTTGCCAGTTGGGTATCGATCCTCCAACCACTTGAGCAATGTACCTGCGCCGTGCCTAGACAACAATCTCAAGACAGACAGACCCATGCATACACGCATACCTAAAGGTACCTACCTACGACTACAGTCACACATAGGCCGACATGGCGCGTCGTGTCAATGAAGCTGGTGGATTTCTACTTGTCTACGACAGCCCCTGCCCGCTATTTCATCAGGGAACTAGTACATTAAACAACGCAGCCAAGGTAAGTAGAGGCACACGGAGAAGAGGTAGTCGTCGTATCATCGACTAACGACCAACGCAGACATAGTAATCCAGCCAGAGGGTTTGGCAGCTGCTTCCCACAGCCGGATTCCAGCTGTAAAAGTTGGCCAGCGAGATGCCATACCGCGTTGCGATGGTGCCACACTGATCTCCCGAGGCAACTATTCACACATTCTCCTGGTTAGCACCACCGTCAAGCAATGGACACAGAAACAAAGCGACAAACTCACCCTTGTGGAACTTTTTGCAGCCACTGACCATTCCGGGCTGGATCGGAGTCGGCGTCGCAACACCCCCTGCAGTCGTGGTAGTCGTCTTTATGGTGGTGGTCGTCGTCGTTGTTGTCTTGGGCCGCACACACACATACGTATCGAGCCACAGCGACTCGCAGTTGGTCCCCACGGCTGGGTTCCAGCTATAAAAGTTGGCCAGCGTGATGCCGTACGTCGACGCGATGGTGCCACATTGATCTCCAGACTTGAGTAGATGGAAGCGGTCGCAGTTGCCCGCCATGCCCGCCTGCGTCGGCGTCGGAGTCGTAATTCCGTTCCCGCTGCTCGTCGTGGTGGCCGCCTTCGTTGTCGTCGTCAAGGTGGTGCCCGATCCGACGACACCAACACAGAGATATGTGTTCGCCCAGAGCCCTGTGCATTGGGAGCCGATGGCGGGATTCCAGGCTACCAACTGCGTGAGCGAGACGCCGTAGGTGGACCCAATCGTGGTGCAACCCTGGCCTGGTTGAACAAAATGGAATTTGTTACAGTTGCCCACCATGCCCTCCTGGATAGGCGTAGGCGTGGAGATGCCGTTGCCAGTTGTGGGAGAAGCTGTGGCAGATACTGTGGTGGTGCCGACCAGCGTGGACGGCGACGTGGACGGCTCTGGCCCGTCATCCTGGCCAAAGTTGTTCTCGATGCAGTACGAGTTGCCCACAGTGAGCTTGCAAGCAGTTGTGATGGACGGATTCTAATTTTTACCGCACCAAAGAGTCAGTCATAACCTGCTACAGGCGGAATCGCACCGTTCAAACGGTCCGAGTTTCCGTCGAACATTTCCAGCGTCATGAACTCACTCATCTCGCGAACTGCTCGCTCGTGATCCCGTAGAGGGAAGCAATACTCGCGCACGAGTCGCTGCTCTCTGCCACGTGCCACCACGTACACGTCTTGATCGTGTTGGGATCGGCTGTCGTGTCGGGAGGGACAGTGAACTGCGACCACACTCCGTGGGCGAGGAAGAGGGCACCGAAGAAGAGCTGGAACGACTTCATGATGAACTGGAAAGAGGGTCAAGAAAGCGGCTGATCTGCTAAAGGCAACCAACGTGGCATGAATGCTGGCAGAACACTTTATAGATGCAGTGTCCTGCCAGGCGCTCTACTCGATTTGGTACCGGCTCTCCGTATTCCCCGACTGAGTTTGGATGCCCGCCTCATTCGACTTTCAACAGCCAAGCTACTTTTTCCCCAACATTGGAAATTCACATCAATACTTCCCATCCTGACACTACCTGGTACAAGTCATCAGTCAGCCACCGACTCATCTCGGACTAGAGCTACACCTGGTGCAAATAGGCATGGTGAGCTCAAAAGTTGGGAATCCTCATCTTGGGATGGCAGGATCTTTGCATATACGGCCACCATCACATATCTCTGGATGGAACGTGGCGCGGCTCGCATTCTTGTAGTGATGCAAGCGTTCGGGGTACAGTTAAATGGCTGCAGAATCCTACTACTACAACAAAGTAACATTATTGACCTTGGAAGGCATCGATACCATGGGTCGAGACTCCTCACGCGGTTCAAGGGCCTGCAGTCTGTAAGGAACCAGGCTGAATCATCCGGCAATTGCCTTGCCAGATGGTGTTTCCGACTGCAACGCTGGCATAGACTGACGGATAGGGCATGCCAGAGAGAACACCAACGGAGTCACTCCTTTTGGCGAAGCCCCAACCTGCAATAAGGACTGTCCGAGTGACTTCCCGAACAAGATAGTGTCGACCAACACCGCCGACGGCGGTGAACAGCCTTGTGGTTCTGGGAACAAGCACTACTGCTGCCAGAACCCTACGCCGGCCGACTTTACCAATTGCGAATGGGTCAAAAAGGGGAACCCGGCCAAGTTTCCCGGCAAAGACTTCATCTGCGAAGACACGTGTGGTCCGGACCGGATCAAGGTGGCCACCGAAGTCACCAACCCCTATTCCGGGACAAACAGTGGCTGCTACGGCGGCGCCTGGGCGTATTGCTGTAAGCCGCCAGCGGCCTTGGTTCCGCGAGGCGACGATGATCCCTATGGCGGCGTGCAAAATAAGGAGTTCCAGACGCTGCTGGAAGATTACATGCAAAACCCGACATGTCCAGCCACCGTTCTTTTTATCGATCCTGGTGACATGTTCAGCGGGGCCGCGAACCAGAAACGTTCTCTGGAGTTGGAGGCTGCTGAGTACCGCGTCCTCTATGGAAGAGCTTCCGACTGTAAGCTTGATCACTACATAAGGCTGGTACAGTTTGCCGCGTTGATGCTCACGGCGGCAGATATTGTGCTTAAGCAATTCTCGGTCGTATGGAACGATATTTTTGCCGGCCACTACGACACAGTTCTTGAGGCTGACAACCTACAGGCTTATTTCAATGGGCACCCAGATATTTTGGACTCACATTCACTCATCAACTATGTCCTCCTCAACCCCTTGCGCGCTGGCCCAGGCATAAGGCAAAACCAGCGAACGGAGCAAGCATTCTGTCACTATGTCGGCACGCGGAGGAAGCGCGACGTCCAGTTGCGGTCTTCCAGCACGGCTGTCGAACTGGTTAGCCGGCACGTCTGGTGGATGGAAGCGGGAAATAACGGGCAGCCCGACATGGGCGTGATCCTCGAGGGCATCTTGAACGGCGATCTAAGCCCACACTACGCCCGGTGGCAGTGGATTGACGGAGCGCGGCGGACCGGTCCCATGCYCGAGATGGCGTACTGGATCGGACCGAACCCTGGCCAACCGAGTGGGAGCCAGTACGACCGGTATCGAGACACGCACACGCTCAACCATGGCGAGCCAGATAGATGGGTCGTGTTTCACTTCCACATCAACGCGGATTTTGACAATTACCCGTACCTGAGAGAAACCAACGGGCATACTTATATCGGTGTGCAAAGCATCCAAGTCTTCCACGCCCACGAATCCACCGGCCCTACAAATGGGGGTGCGTGGCGAGTTCAAGCTAATAGCAATGTGGATGCGCGGACTCAAAGAGACGGCTTCGTATGCCCAGAAAACGAGCCGTGGTACATTGGCACGGATGAGGGCCTTCCTTCTGGGAGTGATCAGCTTCAGCAAAACCTGCGGCAATGGGCCCAGAACCTATTCAATGACGGCTATTTGTCAAGTGAGAGTATTGCACTCATCATGCGGGTAAGTACAAGTTGAACTGACCGAAGATATCTAACTGGGGCCGTCCCTTGCCCTCACCAAGAACCTCCAGTTCCCTGTGCGCTCTCGATCTAGTTACTAACGCCCCTCTGTGCTGATAGAACCTGGTATTCTACAACAATGGTGAAATCAACGTTCACGATAGCTCAACTGCGGATTTCATGGGATATTGGGAGCCAAACCCAAGATACCAGCAATCTATGTACACCATCAATTGGTTCCGCAGATATGGCGACTTTGTATTATCACCGTCGGAACCACCCCGGCAGAACCCTGGAACATAAAAGAGGAAAGAATATTAATGATCCGAAGAAGGAGCGAAAAGTGGAATAACGAAGTGTTGTTCTAGCCCTCATGCAAGCAGCCATGTGAATGGTGGGGGTACCCAAAGATAATAAAGAAAAAGGGAAAAATAGGAAAAAAGAAATCGATCCACCCAGGGGTCGAACCTGGAACCTCCTGATTCGTAGTCAGACGCTCTGCCATTGAGCCAGCGGACCTTGATTGGTGATGTGGTCCATATTGAGCAATTAAGTACCTTGGAGAGCTTGGCAAAGTGGAACTGTGGTGTAAGTCGCGGATGCAAACCAGACAAAATAGTTTTCACTCGCACAACTGCTCACAGGACGAATTTTTGCTGGGTCGATTTTATACCGACAGGACGTACGCTTATGTCATTTCATTTCGGGGAGGATCTACTCATGTAAGACGTGCTCTCGGTGCGGTTTGTTCTTCAGAGGACGCGGGTTCTCTTGTGCAGACTAGTTCGCTCTATCAAAATACCTTTGCCCCCTATGAGCATATCGTCCAAGGAGCGCAACGTCCTAGCAATGAACTGTCTCTAGGAGGAAATCGTCTTAGGAATCAGTCCTCCCCCCAAAAACAAACCGTCCAGTCTGTTCCAACCTACCCGCAGTTGGAATGAATGTCGTCAATGTTTCTACATGTAATGCTGCCCATCTCGCCAACATCAGAAAGATATGTTGGGCAAAATAAGGACATCAAAAACACCTTCACCCTTAACTTAAACAAGACAACCAAGACGACATGATGAGAGACCTAACAACTTTAAACAACCATGGGAACAATGGACTCGGCAACAGCTTAAGTAATTATGCAAACTTGACGAGAAGTCACACTTCGCTTCGGGCACACCCCAGAGGGAAGTTTCCGTAAGCCTGAGAAACGATATAGAGAACAACAAACGAAGGAGCAAAGTGTCCATGTCGCAAAAGAAAATGGCAAGACAAATATGTGACAAAAACCAGAAAAGGGGATAGAGCAAAAGGCAAAAAAAAACATACAGCACCTGGGATTCGCTGGTCGTCACCGACCCAACTACTAGTCAAGCGATTGGTGGCTTATCTATGGGAGAGCGGACGGGATCCCGAGTTTTCCACCATCTATGGCCGTATGTGCTTGTTGATGTTCCAAAGGCGTCTTATAAAACCGATGGGCATATATCCATTCCAACCTGTGTTATGAAGTCACAGAGTTTGGCGTGCTGCATCCCAATGTTTATGTCTATTTTCTCTATATGATGCGAGCAATATATGGTACCAACCAAGCCACAAACACCTTAAAATGGGGAACCGGCTATAGGGATATGATTTTTGCCTGTCCTTGACGCCTTCAAAATGATTTGACTTTTCTCAACGGGGGTAAATATATAGGTATGTATGTATGCGAAATTCTCAAAGGTTACCTCCACAGTCTATCATCCACATTGAGTTCCCTCAACCTTGTTCTCCTCTATCCGTTCGCAACCTCCTCTGGTATCCTCGTCTCCTAGCCATATCTCCTCCTTCTCAGTATCACCCATCATCTTACACTCAAATTCTCGCCCCCGTTGGACCATCAGACACATGACACATGCGACTCTATCGCCGGCTCTTGAGCAATTGCTGCAAGTAAGCCATCACGGCCTTGCGGTCCGTAGAGCTAGTGAGCGCACGCAAGAAGTCCTCGGCACCCATGCCAACGGCCGGGAACGTAACCGTCTGGCAGTGGTTGATGAACTTCTCGCCCGTCTTGAGGTAGATGGTCTGCTCCAGACCGGTGATTTCGTTCAGGATTTGCCGTGTTTGAGCATCGGCATAAGGTCTGAAGTTGATGTCCTGCATGACTTCCCAGCACGCAGCGTGGAACTGGGTAAGCATGAACTGGTCGAATCCGGGGAAAGCGGGCGCGGGCACTCCGTTGGCGGTAGGGTTCTCGCCGATGGTAGCGACGTCAGGACCACCCCACTGTTGAGCCATCCGCGCAAGAACATTGAAGCTAATGCGACTGGCCACGATATTACCGTGGACAATGGTCTTAGCAATGGTCATGATGGAGTTCACGAGGGACTCGAAGACACCCTGGTTGGATGTGCTTACGAGAACGCCGCCAAGTTCGTTGATCAGGATAACCTGTACGAACGACACGTACTCGCGACGCAGCTCCTGCAGCTGGATCTCGTCATCGGTTCCGTTGATGGGTTCGGAAAGACCGGCGAACACACGCTGGAGGAGCGGGGTGAGGAGGAGGTCGAGGATGTTATAGATCTCGCCCTTGAAGTTATAGACGATTTGCTCCAGTAGGCGAAGGAAGAACGCCATCTCGTCCTTACTAGAGCTTTGGGAAAGGAGCCCTTCGATCCACTGGGGCAGTTGTGGGAGAATGGTAGCCCCAAGTACACCAAGTAGACGGGAAAAGGCGGAACGGCATGCGGCACGGATCTCCCCATTGGTATTAAGCTCATTAAGAGCAACCAGGATTGCCTCAGACGCCCTGGAGAACTCCGCAGAGACGGCTTGTGGTGGCGTACGCTGGTTGTTGGGGTTCTGTGACTGGTTCGGATCGGCAAAACCGTTGGCTAGGGTACCAAGGGCCATGATGATGTGGTGAATTTGGAGGATAGCCTGCGCATCGCCAGACTTTGCACGGGGCAGATGTACGCTCATATCGGAGAACAGAGGTTCCATGACCGAGCGAGCATAGAGAGCCTGATCAGCCTCCGGTGTGGTGGAGGTTGATGAGATGCAGCCGATAGCCTCGAAAAGGTACAGCTGGCCATTGAAGATGGCGTCGGCGGAGTGATCAGACTCATCCGAGGACATATCGTCCTCCGCTTCAGTGCTCGGCACCTCAGCCTTGATAGGCAAAAGGTCGCTGATCGACTGAATAACAGTCTTCGCCACATTGCCCACTTGGGCTCTCAGCTGCTTTACGAACCGAAGGAAAAGATACCAGGACCTGGTCCTAACTCTAGGGTGCTCGTGATGGATAAGGTGAACAAAGTTCTCCAGTACGGGAGCGATGTATTGGTGGTGTGACTCGAAGAAGGCATGGTAGCGCACGCAAATCTCCATGTACTGAAGAAGAATAGCCGGATGGGGGAAGTTTGCGATGCCTATTGAAATTGTTAGCTCGGAACCCAGAAGACCTTTAAGGACGATAAATCTTCTTACCAGACTCAACCATCTTGCTCATCATGACAGCAAGACGCTCGGTGGCAACGGCATTAGGTTCGCTCTTGTGAGCAAGCCCAGCGTTTGGCAGAGCAAGCTCGCCAAACAGATAAATCTCGTGCAGGGCCAAATCCAAATCCCTCCAGTCCATTTGTGGGCCTTGCTGCTCCAGCGTTGCGAACATGTTGCCCACAAGGTTACTCAAGAATTCGATATATAAAGTCTGGTCAACGGCAGCCACGCTCTTCTGAAGGATCTGTAACCTTTTGCGGAGCTCCTGAAACTCGGCCTCATCGCTCTCTCCATCCTCAGTGCCCCAGGAAGAAGTCTCGTCGTATCTCATCTTGGCAACAATGGCACTCAGAATAGGGCGAAGCATTTGAGAATAACTGTCAGGGAGTGTCCCAACCCTACGAAGGAACGTCAGAAGGTCAGTGAGCGAAGGGATAACCGTCGAGCACACTTCGTCAAATTCATCTGAGAAAAGACGGAGAAGGGCCGGCAGGAAATCCTGAAGGTGACGTTCGGCCTTTGCTCGGGTCTCGGCGTCGACTTTGTTGTCCTCCAGAACCCGTACTACATCCGTCATGATCGTGTTAAGGAGCTTCGCAACGACTTCTGCGAGGTCATTGTCGTAACGAGAGGTGCCCTTGAACTCGTTCAATCCTTGACTTGCAAGAAGCTCTGTGATGATGCCACCGAGGTTAAGGAACGAAATCAGCTCCATCTTGTGGCTCGGTCCCATCTTCTTGGCGACAATCTCCGTCAACGTATCGATGGCGGTGTCCCTCACGGTATCAATATTGTTGCTCGTGTTGTTAGCCCTGCCGACCAAGGGCAAGATCAAGTTCTGCATGTCCTGACTGACGACAAGGGAAATATCGATCCAGCTGACCCATTTCCCGATCACCTTAAGCGTCAACTCTACCACGCCATCATGCTTATTTGTCCACTGCGCGAGGATATCCTGCCACGACATGGCAATCTTCTGCATATGCCGTTCTCGAATCAGATCTTTGAGATCGTTGTTCCTCTTCGACTCGTTTCCTTGGCGGCTGATCATTAGGTCGGCGATTTCGTCATGGACGGAGCTTAGTATACGGAGGTACAGCATAACGCCGCTGAGGTTGTCTCTTGAAGCACCATTCTGGGAGCTGGTCAAGGCGAGGAAGTCGTCGAAAAAGGTTTCCCAGCCCTCGCCGTAGAGAGCGACAAAGAGATACGTGAGGGTTTGTGTGAGCTTGTTCTGAACGTTCGCAGGGTCGGCTTGGTCCTGAGCGTTAGGGCCATATGTACGTGTGATATAGTCGAGTAGAGAATTTTTCACAAAGGCGAGGTCGGGGGCGTCCAACCCTTGAGAGTGGACGGCGTTGTTGACCATCTCAAGGGAGACATGGCGGACGATGTCGGATGCCCTGGGGCTTCGCGTGAAGAGCGCGGCGCAGATACGCCATGCTTGGACATCGGTCCTGACTTGGTTGAGGAACTCGAGCGCCTGGTTCTTCAGGGCCTGACTGGAACGAGGATCGAAGGCGATCTCAATCGCCTTTTCGAACTGCAGGAGAAACGACCGTCAGCACGAGAGGACAGAGAGGAATGACGTTTGCCGAAGAGGTACATTCTGATCCCTCCATTTGGATGGATATATGGCGGGGTCGGCGGGTGCGAGCTTGCGGGGGGGATATTTTTTTCACGGTGGGGAGAGCAGCCTTACCTGGGCGTCCATGGTATGGCTGTTTGGAAGAAAGTTCAAGGGGAAGAAAAATGGGTTGGAGAAGTTCGTGGTATGGTTTGTACGTCGGCGGTGGTTTTGTCTGTTTGCTGGTTTGGTTGTTGGTTAAAGCGCTGTAATAACCTGGGGCAGCGATGGTCAAGAGGCAGTCGGCATTCTCAAAGATAGCAGGCGGAGCGCCAAAAAGACATAGTTTCCAAAGGCGGGGACCTTTTAGTTGGCTTCCATTATTGTAAATCTCCTTTGCGGTGCTGATCGTGTACTTTTATTTTTCCCTGCTCCGGGACGTGAAATGTCGAGACAGGCAGATGCTTCCTTTGGGCGTGGTATCAGGTGTCAAAAACAACAGGACGAGTGAGAATAATTTTATCACCGTGCAGGTGTGACTGTCCGATACACAAGAGGCCGTGAGCTGACGATTGGCACCAATGGCTTCTGGACTGGTCGACAGAAAACAAAGGCAGGAGAAACGCGGAAATGGGTCATACCCACCGCCTTGGTGGGGCTCAACTTTTCGGTCGAATCAAAAGTGAATGGAACTCTGCCGAAGCGTACCCAGCAGGGGCCGCTCCGCACTGGGCACATGTGCCCACTGGGCCACGCAGGGCACCGCTGTATCCTAGACGCTTAGGTTTCTGACCGCTAGAGTGATACCCAACCGCCTGCAGGCTGTATTCCATCTCGTACTTTAAGATACCGCCTGTATCAGGCAGCCATCCAGACTTGAGGTTTGATGAGCATAGAAGCCTCAAATTACCTTATTATTGTTGGCCCTGCCAATGTCGGGACATGATATGTTCTAAGTAGGTAGAGCCATGGCTGAATCGATACGCCTGTCGCTCGCCATTGTTCATCAGCTCGCTCACTCGCCCATGCTGGAGGCATACGAAGATACTAGACTAATTCCCTGAATGATACGAACGTCCCCTCCGACGTCCAAGAATCATATAGATGTATAGTAGAGAAAATACAGAGTTAACACATAATCCCGTCACAAGAGTACCGGAACGCCCCAAATACCCAGCTGCCTGCCTGCCTTCCAGCCTGTGATCTGCCTTTTAATCAAACAAGTAACGACACGCCAACATAAAAACAAACCTAAGCCGTCTTCTTCTTCTTCTTGGGGCGCTTCTCTCCCTCGTCATCATCATCCATGTCCTTATCCTCATCATCGACCCGATTATCGACGTCGCTCTCCTCACTGCCCGACCCATCACTCTCATGGTTGCTGTCGTACTCCTCCGCCACGTCGCTTTCGGACTCAGCCTGGAAGTCCTCATCCACGCTCTCCTCATCCTCGTCAGCGGAGCCACGATCAGCCTTGGGGCCGACGGCCTCTTCGTCGGAGCTAGCCATGTCGTCATCGCCCAAGGCGGCGGCGATAAGATTGGTGTCGTCATCGATTTCGTTCTTGACACGCAGTCCTTTGAGCTTGAAAAATTCCTCGAGAGCCTTCAAGTCTTCACGGTTAATGTTGCTGAATTGGGATGAGCCCGCGCCGTTTTTCATGTGGACTGTAATGTCGAACGTCGACAGTGCCGAGACCGCACCGCCCACGCGTGAAAACGTAATGGACTGTGTCTGTTCGTATGAGATGTATGTGGCCGGCTTGGGGACAAACATAAACGCTTTCTCCAAGCAGTAGAGGAATCCTTCACTGGCTTTGATAGAGCACTTGATGCCGTACTGTTGACGGTGCCTGCGGGTTCCTATGTTAGTACCGTTGTTGGCCATGAAATGAACAGATGAAAACTCACGTTGTAAAGTCCTTGGCGGGTGTAGTGACTTTCTTGTTCGCAAGTCCCTTAAAAATGTACGCCACAACCTGATGAAGTGGTTGCTCGTAGTGGCTCTGAAGCTTGTCCTTGTATTTCCCGTTGAGTTCCTCCTCGGTGATGTTCAAGTCAAGAGTAACCTCTTCGTCCGCCTTGAACTGCATGACCACGAATGGGTAACGTGTTTGACCTTGGCGAAGGGGCGGGTCAAGACCAATGCAAAGCAAGAAGTGGAGATCGTCCGGCTTGGGGAGCACCATAAACTTCTTGATAGCATCGTACTGGATCTTGTAGTCGTATGTCTTGCCACGGAGACGGAATGAAGCATCGTACATGTCGATGTCGAAACGTCCTCTATCGGGGGAGTTAGCACCAGAAAAGTATCAACGACCAACGTGCAGTTTCCACGTACCTGGGCGTGAGATGTAGCACATCGAGGAATGTAGCAATAGTATCACCCGCCGTCTCGCCAATCTCGGCCTTCTCAATAAGGGTGTCGTAGAACAGAGTTACGGCATTCTTCTCTTCTTCATCGGCGTCACTACCAGCCTCACCACCCTCGGCCTCCTTTCGTGTTGTTGTTCCAGGGATGTAGAAGCGCACCTCGACCAGCTGATCCTTGCCGGCCGATGCCTTCTTGCCCTTTCCGCCTGTTCCGTTGTGACCGTTCGACTTGCCGCCATCGTTGGCGGCGAACTCAACTGCGATTTCGTTTCTTCCGGCAAGGTTCGTGTTGGAAATTTCGGAGTAAGGAATCTCGAAGGCCGGTCGGTTCTGGACGTTGAAGGTAAGCTCGGCTTTGCTAAACTCAGCCTTGCCCCAGTTCCATCCTCTCAAAGAGTGTTCCTTGTTCTCGAGGTTCACGCTGTACCAGTTCTTGAAGATTTTGCTAAGGCGCTCGTAATCCTGTGGCAAAACGTCAGCGTTCCTTCGCTTCGAAGGCGCATGGATAGGTTTCGTACTTCTTGGTGGAAACCGTCGAGCTGGACTACGCCAGAGCTTCGCAGCAGGATTTTGACCTCATAGCCCCTCGCCGCTCTGCTCCATTGGGCACCGCCGATGTTGCTCGAGTCGAGAGTGAACGCTTCGCCGCCACCAGCAGGTTTCCAGCCCAAGCCATTTTCCGCGAATCTCGACTTTCCGCTCTCCTTGGACAAATCCAAGTAGATATTGTCAAAACTCTCACTGTAACCGAGGGTGTTAGAAATGGCTCTAAGCTGTGATCTCTGTCGGGAAAATCAGTGCCCCGCGGCGCAGATGGAGCGGGGCGTCCATGGTCGCAGGGCTGGAGAGCAAGAGCACGCGAAGGCATGAAATCCGTTAAAGGGTATGCGACTTACATGGCAGCCATATTGTACCTCTATCCAACTTGTGTAAAAATGAGTTGGGATTGATGGACAAGCCGGAAATGGCGTCTGGTGTTGTGGCAGTGATTGCAAAGTGTTGCAAGCAATTGCCGTTGAACAATCCAAGGTTCGCGTGCCTCCGAGAAAGTTGACCGTGTCGCGACTGGGCAGTTCGTTAATTGAAGGTCCATTCGGCTGGCAGCTGGTATTTCGCCAGGCTAGGCGACAAAGCATGCTCCTGCCAGGTGGCAAAGCGTAGTGCAAGGGTCCAGGCAACAGCTTGGCTGTAGAGCGTGGCAACTGCGAGCTTCTGATTCCTTTCACAAGCCTGCTAGAATACCATCATGTTTTGCATTTTGCAACACCACCTACTTTTATTGACGTTTCCTATGCTTGTCAACGGCACCAATCCTTCTTATCGCTCTCAGAGTCATTGTATATTCATCTTGGTCGATGTTCAATAAGTTTTCGTTCCCTTGTCCTCACAATCGTTCGCGGTTTATCAACACCAAAACGTTCCATGCTTTACTGGTTAGGTTCACATTCTAATTTTTGGTATTTCCTCCTTCTTCTTTTCCTATATGCATTTCGGTTCAGCCAGTGCTCGGCCCGGGCATACGGGAGCAAAGAGCAGATCCCAACGGAGGCTCCTTGTTGCGCGGAACAAGTGTCTATTCGCGATGGGCGGTTTTATCTTGAACACATTGTGGAGCTGAAGCTGGCTCTAATATGACGTCTGGGTTGCTACCTTCCATTTATTGAACAACCTTAACAACATCAATTCGTTCTGGTGCAATAGGACTGCCCTTGACATAAGAGTTGTTTGGCGACCTACCTACCTCTAGCTCCCTAGCTTCACGTTCCTGGGCGCGATCTCCAATGTTGTCACCCCCAAAAGCATGTGGGGTTAGCGCGAGGAGCTTTAAGTGGTTGCATATGATGTCCCGCGCCTGTTTCATGACATAGGATTGTATCGTTTGCGATGTTCTTTGTCGTGTTCTAATTGTTTGTTTCTACCCTTGAATACAAACAGAACTCTCGGTCTCCTTCTTGTTGTGCTCGCCAGCTGTTCTACAATGGGGACTCGCTCACGAGTGTAACAATCTTGTACGATCTTGCCTCTGCCTGCGGCCTTGACCGGACCACGAGGTGCACTTATACATACGCCATGATTGACGTATTACATGCTTGAACTGGTGGTGTCCCGCTCAAGCTGCCCCGCCTCGACTTCCTTCCGTCACCCGCCTGCCCTGATCGTCATCTTTCGCTCGCTTTCTTTATTCAAACAGAAGCTCTCCTTTGTTGCCTGAGCATTTGTTTGCCTGCTTCAATCAAACCTTAGCTCAAGCTTAGGCATCACGAACTTCTCGAACTTGCAATCTTACTTAACCCTCCAAGAATCCCAAGCTCGAATCAATCTTTCATCAACACTCTTGCCGCCTTTTTGTTTCTACACCTTTTCAAAGATGAGCTTCGAGCGTCCGCTTCGTGGCGGCTGCCAATGCGGCCGCAATCGTTACATCATCCAGTTTCCGCAAAACACTACACAAAGGGCGCAAGTCATCTTCAACTCACCGCCCTCCCAATGTAGGAATCTGTCCAGCGACACTGACTCTCAGGAAATTCTAATTACTATCTCTATTTTTCCACGGGCATGGATCAACTGACGAAATGTTGCGAATGCAGATATCTCCCATGCCTCACCATTGGCTGCTTTCCTGCGGGTGCCTTTGCCATGGTACCACAGCACGACGCTCTCGTTTTCTCCCGACGAAAGGACAGCGATGATCCATCGCGCCTACACCTCTCCCTTTGAGCAGCATTCTATGCGCCACTTCTGCGGTTTCTGTGGTACGCCCTTGTCTTACTGGTCCGAGGAGCCTCGTAGCGAAGCCGATTTTATCCAGCTGTCGTTGGGCAGTCTCCATCCAGAAGATTTAGCGGACCTGGAGGACTTGGGCATGTTGCCGGACTCCGAAAGCGAGGGTGAACCCGAGGTGGATGTTTCAAAGAAGCAAGAGGGAAAGGAAGCAGTGACGTATATCGGCCGCCAGACTGTGGGAGGCCTACCCTGGCTGGATACCTTGGTCGAAGGCAGCCGGCTCGGTACTCTTCGTGCTTCCAAAGGTCGCAGCCAGAATACGAGTGGTACAGTTCAAGTCGAATGGGAAGTGGTGGAATGGACCGAGGGTGACAGCGGCTCCCCGAGAAACGGCAAGCGGAAGCTTGGTGACCGAGACGATGGGAGCGTAGCCCGGGCGTTATCATGAAGGACGTTAAGCAATGAGCCTGCAGTGGGATCACGTTTCCTGCCATGGTTCATCTAGACGCCCAAGCACCTCCCAAGACTATAAAAGGGCATTAGAGCGCTTGGGTTTGCGGGCATTCTTTTCGGCGTTTCAGAATTACAAGAGGATCATCGAGGGATAGGCATCGTGAAGGCGTCTGGCAAGATTGGCAAGATTGGCTTGGTTTCGTGTTGTTGGGTCGCTTGTTACCTACTTGGCGGTGCGCCAACCCGTGGACCTCCGACATAGTCCTAATATTCAGGATTTATACAACGATTAACTGTAGCAGTACGATAGTTCAACCCTAACGGATAGCTTATCGCAAGCGTTTTCGAATGATCCCGGGATGTGTATACACATCGCAACAAATCCAAATGGAAACTCGTGAAATACCCAGCAACGATGGAGCACACCATGGATGTGCTCGCCGTACAATCGTGGAGATACGCTGCTGAGATAAAGCGAGCCAAGTATTGCGGTGAAATCCTAAGCGAAGAGACAAGTGATGAAAACAAACAAAGACAAACCGTGAACCTTTGGAGTGGAAGTAGTACTTTCTGGAAGAGGGCTTCCTTACATACTAGTCGAAACGAGAAGTACACAAGCGGCTCAGGTGGACATCGACCGAGCGTCCCGCCTAGCTTGATCACAACGGGACTAAAAGGAGGCAATCAGCAGAACATCCACATCCACATCCACATCCACATATCTGACCTGACCTGGTGATCCCGTCCCGTTTCCGGCTTTCCGTCGAAAACTGCGCCAGTTGAACTCGTGGGCAAACAAGGGGGGCAGCGCAATGGAAAGGCGGGCCTCAAGTCTACCAGCCGAGCCCAGTCTACCAGGCTCCGGGCGGCGATGTTGTGTTTTCAGTCGCTGGCGAGGCCGAGGATTACCCGACTCGGTTCTGTGATCCGTATTATCAGGTGGCTTGGCCAACCTAGGACTTCGTTCCAAAGCTGGGGATGCATTTCAAGCCCGCAGAAAGTGCTCGGGACGCTTGGGACGTTGCTGCAAATTGATCGTTGACTAATATCAAACCCGATGGTGGAAATACTGATGCATTGAGCATCATGACACGCAAAAGATGAAGTTGAGGTTGGAACTTGAGAAGTCGAAGCGGCTCTGTTCTGCCCTGCCCTTGCCCTGCCTTACCTTGCGCCCTTGCCTGCCTGCCCTGCAGCCAGCAAAGTTACATACAGCTGAGGTGAGCTAAAAACCCGCGGGCGGCTGGATTGGCCTTACCTCGACCTCAACTTGGCGGGGGCCCGCCCGCCGAACGGGGCCCCGCACGTTTCCCCCGGCGTTGGCGGGACACGTGCCGTCATCCTTGGCCATTACCTGACCGGGTTAAGCTCGCTTGGGGATTTTATCCTGCCGGGCTTCTTTCTCTAGCCGCTCTCTAGCAACAACGACCGGCGCTACGGCCAACTCCCAAGGTTTGCGAAATAGTTTTGCCGAAGTTTTGCCCTGGATGCTGGTATGCGGCCCGACTTTCCGGCAAAAGACAAAAGGGTAAAAGCGAGAGAGGGCAGGATGGACTGGACAGTTTGTTGGGGAGTGGAGTTGAGAACATTGGATGTCGAGATTGAGGGGAATTGGCACATGATTTGATGTGTCTTTTCATCCTTTTGTTTTCTGAGAAGACATCTGGACCCCCTGGTCTGGTATTCTTCTTGTAGAAGAAAGAGGGAGGAGGATGGGTGTGTAAACTGTAAGTGTGCCCTGTCTTGTCACTCTACCCATTACCCAAATCTGAGAAAAGCCTCGTCTGAAACGGCACTATCATGGCTATTATGTCGAATAACTGAGAAAGAAAAACATTCCGTTGTCATGTCAAAAAGAGAGCTTCTCGAATACTGCAGCTTGTCAAAGACAGCTGCTTACTGGCTGGATCTTCACATCTTTTCTGTGGAACCCAGCGGCATCACAAGTGCTTGTCTCGAGGTTCTACCTCCCAGCTGGTAACAGGTACTGGTACCTACATACGTACTGTGCATGCATCACAAGCTTGCGTTTCTTTTGGTGCATGACTTCTTCACCTTCCACTTTTCCCAGTCGTCCGTCATCCTCCGTGGTCCTAAAAATGCCCCGCGGTAGGGAGGGACGTAACGCAAGGGTCCTTGTTCCGGGACCCTTGCTGTCGATACAATCCTATCGTGGGAAAAGTGACCATTGGTGTGCAATGGTGACACCTTCTTTTCCCCATGAGCACTACACCAATATAAGACAAGCTTCGGGTTTGGTTTTCTGCTGATTACCAGGACATGGGCTGCTGTGTGTCGCGTTTCCATGCGTGCGGGCAAGATTCGAAAAGCGTGGGGATGGAAGCACACAAGAAGCGTTGGGAACCACACACACACAGACACAAACGAACAGGTACATACTGTACGGATCATGGTGTAGATACAAGTTACACTTACTAGTGATGTTGTATTGACCTTGCCTGATCTCTTCTGGGCACCATTGATCTCCTCTCAGGCTATGCCTAGCTTTTCTCTCGGTGTCAACGGTCCGAAACACGGGAGAAATGGGGGTCATTAAGTGTCCCCTTTGGGAAGTACCTCTCTCTGGCTGCACATGGGCTAGGTCGTTGTCATGGGCCATGGCTATAAGATGACCATCCCGCCCTCACTTGGAGCTTCGTTCTTCTTTCGTATGCTCCCCTTTCTCTCTTCATTTCCTCTATTCCTTTCCTCATATATCCCAATCTGATACATACTCGGCCAGATCATCTGGTCGACGCATTGCATAGCGACTAGACTCGAGTTGCTTATAACTAGTTTGGGAGAGTCATTCTGATTTTTCTCCCCTAACCCATCTCTGGATAAACTCCTCTTGTTCAACGAAATAAGCATTCACCATGTCTCTTCCTAAGGATTTCCTCTGGGGCTTTGCTACTGCGGCGTAAGTACCAATCCTTAGCTGTGCTCCCGGTCTTAGAATCAGCAAGACCATATGTGCAGAGCTCGACAACTAATACACATATTCCTGCATTAGCTATCAGATTGAGGGTGCTATCCACGCTGACGGCCGTGGCCCCTCTATCTGGGATACCTTCTGCAATATCCCCGGCAAGATCGCCGACGGCAGCTCTGGCGTCGTCGCCTGCGACTCTTACAGCCGCACCAAGGAGGACATTGACCTCCTCAAGTCTCTCGGCGCCACCGCCTACCGCTTCTCCATCTCCTGGTCTCGTATCATCCCCGTCGGTGGCCGCAACGACCCCATCAACCAGAAGGGCATCGATCACTATGTCAAGTTTGTCGATGACCTGCTCGAGGCCGGCATTACCCCCTTCATCACCCTCTTCCACTGGGATCTCCCCGATGGTCTCGACAAGCGCTACGGCGGTCTCCTGAACCGCGAAGAGTTCCCGCTCGACTTTGAGCACTATGCCCGCGTCATGTTCAAGGCCATCCCCAAGTGCAAGCACTGGATCACCTTCAACGAGCCCTGGTGCAGCTCCATCCTCGGCTACAACTCGGGCTACTTTGCGCCCGGCCACACCTCCGACCGGACCAAGTCTCCCGTTGGCGACAGCGCTCGCGAGCCCTGGATCGTTGGCCACAACCTCCTCATCGCCCACGGCCGGGCCGTCAAGGCGTACCGGGAGGACTTCAAGCCCACGCAGGGCGGCGAGATCGGTATCACCCTGAACGGCGACGCCACTCTCCCCTGGGATCCCGAGGACCCCTTGGACGTCGAGGCGTGCGACCGCAAGATCGAGTTCGCCATCAGCTGGTTCGCGGACCCCATCTACTTCGGCAAGTACCCCGACTCGATGCGCAAGCAGCTCGGCGACCGGCTGCCCGAGTTCACGCCCGAGGAGGTGGCGCTCGTCAAGGGCTCCAACGACTTCTACGGCATGAACCACTACACGGCCAACTACATCAAGCACAAGAAGGGCGTCCCTCCCGAGGACGACTTCCTCGGCAACCTCGAGACGCTCTTCTACGACAAGAACGGCAACTGCATCGGCCCCGAGACCCAGTCCTTCTGGCTCCGCCCGCACGCCCAGGGCTTCCGCGACCTGCTCAACTGGCTCAGCAAGCGCTACGGCTACCCCAAGATCTACGTGACCGAGAACGGCACCAGTCTCAAGGGCGAGAACGACATGCCGCTCGAGCAGATCGTCGAGGACGACTTCCGCGTCAAGTACTTCAACGACTACGTCAACGCCATGGCCAAGGCGCGCAGCGAGGACGGCGTCAACGTCAAGGGATACCTGGCCTGGAGTTTGATGGACAACTTTGAGTGGGCCGAGGGTTATGAGACGCGGTTCGGCGTTACCTATGTTGACTATGAGAATGACCAGAAGAGGTACCCCAAGAAGAGCGCGAAGAGCTTGAAGCCTCTCTTTGACTCGTTGATCAAGAAGGATTAAGGGGTGTGGTTTTGAGAAAGCAAAGGGCAAGGAGAAAACATGGGATATCTGTTATGTATTTGTGATGAATTGGGCAAGCGTCAGCAAGGGAAAGGGATTTGCGATGGTTTAGTGTTCTGGGGTCCTCTGTTTTTCTACCCCTTTTTGGGTGCGAGTTCGAGTATTGCGTTGTCTGGTACCATAGCACCCAGATAATCGAACAGATGCGTGTCGATTCGTGATACATTGGTGTCGTTCGTCAACACTTGATTGTGTCCGTAGGCATGTCCGATAATGTATCTGATACACCCCTTGGAGGTCTGTTTTGTCGGGCACCCTGTGATGTTTCCTATCCATTTCGCGTATCGAGCGTATGGGTTCTCCCAGAGACGAGGCCTTGTCTTCAACGCATTTCCCGTAAAGCAAACGCTGATGTGGTGTTTTTGTGTTTGCTCAAGGCATTTTGATCTTCCTTCACGGCATCTTGGGTTTTGTAAAAGAGCTCCCTCAGCGATAGGACCAAGCTAACGAAGAAACCAGCATTGGGCTGGGCAAGATGAGGTCGATGAGGATCGTTCCGAGCGGGATGACGCAAAGCACCATCCGAACTGTCCCGGTGTACTGATTTAAGGTTTGTCTCGAGTCAACGTACTGACAGTTTCAGAACTGTCGAGTAGAGAATTTCGGGCAGCGAGAGGTAAAGATCCAGGAGGAATCGGAAAGTCCGGTCAAGATGGTGGTTTCGGTGTCATCTGCCCAGACAACTTGAAAGGTGAGTTGAAGAAGTGGGGATCCTGTCGGACTCCATGAGACAAGGGGCGGGCAGGAGTTGGAGTTGGAGAGTTGGGGAAGCCGAGTGTGGGGTAAGGACCATCTCCCCCATCTCGCGCGGGGGCGGCGGGGCACCCCACGGGATCCGACAAGATTTTCTAACCGGTTTCGGCAACTTGGCAAGGGGCCCCTCCTCTCTCCGCAATCCGTCTTCAATTGAGGGCGCTGACTGGTCGGAAGCACGGAATGCACGGCCATTTCAGTCACCTGACGCTCTGCTTTATCCTTATCTTTGATGCCAACCCCAGAATGTGTTACTCTTGGCAGTTGGGTCGAATCTGGGGTTGACATGTCATCCTTGACCTTTTTTAGACTGGAGTGCAAGGCAAAAGACTCCAGTCAAGCAGCCGATTGTCGAACTGTCATCAACAACTCACCTGGAGAACAGAGAACAGAGCACCGCCAACACACGATATCATCGCCGACTCTTGTTCGGTCAGCTTCGGCTTCTCTGCTGGTGCGACATCGGCTTTCAGAAAGGTGGATGTCTTGGCTTCCGAAACCGGTCAAGAGCGCGGTGATGCACTGAGTCGATCGCGCAGGTGTTCCTGGCTGACGCTTGACGCGGGGAGAGGGGATCCCCATCTTGCCGTGCTGCCGTGCCTGCGTGCTTATCCATCTCCGGTTCCAAGATCTACGGCGAGGACAGATTGCGGAGTGTACCCCGTACAACCCTCATGTGAACCCCGTTGGCAACCCCGTTGGCAACCCCGTTGTCACCCCGTACAAACCAAAGACAACCCCGCCAATGTCGATGCTGGAACGTCCACCAAGAGCGTGCGTCTCCAACATTCTGGGGCTGGTCACAGCCTCCGCCCCGTGGATTGGCTGGTTTGGCCCGAGGATCTTGGATGCGATGGAGTCCGGACAGCTGGAAATACCCAGATTCAGCAAGGCCCAACACCGTTACCCCGTTTACCGAATTCCCCTGTATCCCCTGCTCGTCATTCCCCAGATGTGAGGAGGCTCTGCCTTGTGATCCTTGTAAACTATAAATCTGTCTTGGTCCTCCTGTGTGTCTATAGATATCGACACCTCCTGATTTGTTGTTGTTCTTTCTCTCTGCCTGTCTTTTTCACTTCCATCACTCCCGTCCCCCCCCCCGACTAATTCAGCATCAGCTTTTGCTCCGAGTGTTTTGGACAGCGGCTTGCTTTCTTTATCCGTCCAGTTTTGAGTTCACGATACCTGATATCATTATACCCTTCGTCTTGTTCTACTTGTTTGGTTTCCAGCCCTTACACCACACGCCCAGCGTATTGTCTTGGAGGAAGAACATAGCAGCATCGACGACCTGACAGTTTACTACACCACTTCTATCACCACCCACCAGCCATTTACACACAACTTCATCATGTCCGGCGCACCATCCAGACTCAGGAGCGTCCTGAACCACCTGCTTCCCCATGGAGAGCCAGCACACCACATCCACAACCTAACGCCCACCGTCTTCCTTGAACGGGCTGCTGCCATTGAGCCTGAAGCCGAGGCCATCTTTCACATCACCGCCAACGGCAAGACACTCAGGCGTTCCTACATTGAGTTCGCCGATCGTGCTCGTGGTCTCGCCTACTACATGCGCAAGCGCGGCTACAAGCGCGTCGGCCTCCTGGCTCCCAACACCCCGGCCTTCCTCGAGTCCGTTTACGGTATCGTAGCGGCTGGTGGTGTTATGGTGCCTGTCAACATCCGCCTGAAGCCTGAGGATATTACCTACATCTTCGAGTTCGCAGAGGTGGATTCCATTATTGCCGATGCCGAGTACGCCCATCTGCTTGACTCGTACAAGAAGGCGCATCCTAATGTTCCCGTTATTATTGATGTTGTATGTAGCCTTTTGCGGATTACTATTAGCCGCCAGAAAAAAACCGCTGACACCATATACAGGACACTGATGCCACAGAAGGTGCGCTTTGCGGCCCCTTCGATGAGGCAGTAATGGAGGGTCTCAATTACGATAAGGCTACCGGCAGCAAGGGTTGGGCCGATCTCCAGAACCAGACCGTCGCCAACGAGGACGACATGATCGCCATCCCCTTCACCTCCGGCACCACCTCCAAGCCCAAGGGCTGCGTCTATACCCACCGCGGTGCTTATCTTGCCACGCTCGCCAATGTCATCGAGTCCGGACTCAACGTTGCTGATGGCCGTTCCAAGTACCTCTGGACGCTTCCCATGTTCCACGCTATGGGCTGGACCTTCCCTTGGGCCGTATGCGCCGTACGTGGTACCCATGTGTGCCTACGCAAGATTGACTACCCCTTGATCTGGAAGCTGCTGAAGGAGGAGGGCGTGACACACTTCTGTGCCGCGCCCACTGTCAACACCCTCCTCTGCGCTGCCAAGGAGGCCGAGGTTCTCCCCAAGCCCGTTCGCGTCACTGTCGCCGCCTCGCCCCCGACCCCCCATCTGTTCGAGCAGATGACGAGCCTGAACCTCTTCCCTGTGCATGTGTACGGCCTTACCGAGACCTATGGCCCAATTACGAGGGGTTATATCCTTCCTTCGTGGGATAACCTTCCTCCTCATGAGAAGTACGCCAAGATGGCCCGGCAAGGCCATGGCTTTATCACCAGCTTGCCAGCTCGCATCATCAAGCCCGACCAGCCCGAGGGCGTGTTGATCGACGTGGAGAAGAACGGCCAAGAGGTTGGCGAGATCGTTTTCACCGGCAACATCTGCTGCAAGGGCTACTACAAGGATCCCGAAGCGACGAGGAAGCTGTTTGCCGGTGGCATGCTACACACGGGCGACTTGGCTGTTTGGCATCCTGATGGAAGCATCCATATTCAGGATCGCGCAAAGGATATTATCATCTCTGGTGAGTAAAGTAGTCTTCTTACCCCTTCCTTACCCCGTCTTCTTTTAGAAAAAACATGAACTAACCTCAAATCAATAGGCGGCGAGAACATCTCCTCCGTAGCTCTCGAGTCCATGCTTGCCGAGCACCCCGACATTCTCGAGGCCGGCGTCGTTGCCGTTCCCGACTCCCACTGGGGCGAGCGGCCCAAGGCCTACATCACCCTCAAGGAAGGTCGCGAGGCCAGCTTGACGGGCCAGGACGTCATCGACTGGGCCAAGCATAACAGCAGCATCAGCAAGTTCATGGTGCCGAGGGAGGTTGAGATTGTCAAGGAGTTGCCCAAGACCAGCACGGGCAAGATCAAGAAGAACGAGCTTCGGGTGTGGGCTAAGACCGGAGTCATCCCCAACTAAGTCTAGGGGAAGCTGAACAAACTGTTGGTGCGGGCTTGTATTCTGGGGAGGCGGGAGTTTTTCGGGTTCTTGTATATACTATCTGGGGGCTTTTATTTTTTTGGTTTCGGCGCGCAAACCTCGGAGCGGTCATGGTTTTTTGGAGTAACGATGTTATGAATTGGATTGCATTGGAGACAAAATGAAGGTTCTATTGAATCAAATTCCGTGGATGTATTGAATTCAAAGTGTCATGCGTACAGGTTCAAGACGTTATTCGTGTAATTGGAAACACTTCGACAGGAGTCTTATTGTCAAAATTTTTATCAAGATCATGCCTGGTGCTACGTGTAAGGAGCATACATCCGTATGTTACACTTGTTTGTACCTACAAATGGCTCGAAGGAAAGGTGGTCAAAAGACAAAAAAACAAAACACGAAAAAGTAAAACAAAAGTCCAACCCGAAACATAACGAAAAGGTTGGCAAAAGATAACCAGCGAAAAAAAGAATGCAACTGGGAGGATTGAGGACTGAACGCGATTTGAACGCGTGACCGTTCGGACTGCAGCCGAACGCTCTACCCCTGAGCTACCGGTCCAATTCCCAGTTATTATTATCGGGTCCAATCAGTCACCTTATTGTTGTTGCCAAGTGCCAAGGCATGTGCGCACGCCTTACTACCGAGCGTGCGAGCCTACCACTACCACTACCACCACCACCAGTTTACCACCGTGGTGCAACCAATATGATCCAGATCGAAGGGAAAGTATGAGAAAGATAAAATAAAAACACTCAGCTTTATTGCGGACTGTGTTGCTGATGTTCACTGGTTTCATGCACATACTGGGAGTTTTCGCAGGCACATGTAACTATGGTGCGCAACAACGGACTGGACTAGAGCGGCGACGCATCAGGTACATTATGTTGCTAGCGGAATGCTTCATTATCTATGGATTGAGCAGATAAATGGAATTGTTTCGAGCGGCGGTAACACTAAAATAACCAAGCCGCATGTCCTAAGCTTCCTGACTCCAACTTCCGACTTTCGCAACACAAACCACTAAGCCACCAATCCCTTCTTTTCCGTTTCCTAAAGGACAGTGGTGATATGTAGAGGTATGTATATGCACAAAATAGATATGCTGATGACCACAGCTTTGTATGTCCTGTTTTCCTGTTCTTATTCCTTCCCCCAAATGTTTTGCCTATCGTTCGACCGCCCGCCCAGTGCGTACCCCCCTTGAGCCCCCTTAAGCACCGGACACTCTTCATTATCATTACCTCTACCACCAGCATTAATAAACTAATCATCTCAATCAGTCCGCCTTGGCACCAGCCTGCAACCTCCTCATCGCGTCCCTATGCGCTCGATGCGCTCGATGCGCTTGTGCCACTTGTATCTGTGGCTGTCCGCTGTTTCGTCTTTTCTGGGTCTCTATTGCTGCCCCTGTTGATGTTGATGGATCCTGCTGCTGTTGTTGTCCATACCCGTAGGTGTTTCGTTGTGTTGAGACTCTCCGGCCTAGTCCTGGATGGACTTTTTGTTGTGGTGGTTGTGGGTGTGGTTGTGTGATGACGCCGATCTGGTGACCGAAGGAATAAGGATCGTAGACTGTGGTTGGTTGTTGTAGTGGTGATGATGATGATGACGGGGGTATTATAGGAGTGGCGATGTTGTTCAGTGCATTGCGACTCGACGAGGCCCGCAAGTCAGCGGCGACACTGTTGCGGAAGTTGGCGAGTTTCGCTTGGCGGACGGCATCGGATGTCGACGATGAATTGCTGGCATGTCGGGCCGGCTGGGGAGAGGTAGGAGCGGAAGGACCCCAGAATAGGTTATTAAGCTTCGGGCTTGATTTCGGGTTCGGATCTCGGAGCATATCTCGTGATCGGTTGTTCTTGGATTCATAGGTTAAGCTACTCTGTCGAATGATTTTGCGGCGTTGGGATAGGGGGATATCGTCGATATCAATCGGAGGACTGCCACTGCCATTCTGCAACAAGTGCGGTTGCACGGCAGAAGCTCCGTTATGGAGGGCCTCCATTGCCGGTGCGTTGAAGAGAGGTCCGTGAGATTTGCTGCGGAGAAGCACCTCGCGTGTATCAATCAACGTTGATGGTGTCCGGTGTCGAGATGCTCCTGGGGTTTGAGGAAAGCCGTAAGGGTCATTCGCAGAGGGGAACGCTGATACCTCCGGAGGAACGGGGCATGATGTTTGGTGGCCTTCCCCTGATAGTTGTCGTGAAGCACGTCGATGGCTTTGAACACCTCCCTCCTCAGTAATTGTTTCAGTGAACAGTCTTGATGTTATTCCTTTCAAGGTTTCGGAAGCAGACCGGTAGGGAGAGGCCCTCGTTGTCGCCACAGGCTCCGGCTTTGGTGTTACATCCGGGGCATGATATGTGCCCTCCGTATATCTTTGCAACAGAGGCCCGGAGCTGCTCCGATGTATACCCCGTTGTTGAGCAAGGTAGTCTGTTACCAAGCTTGTTGTTCTAGGGATCGCTCGAGGTAAGCTAGCATTCGTTGCTGTCTGTTGAAGACCGACGAGATCGAGCGGCGCTGGTTTTTCGCTTGGAAGGTTCGAGTCCGTCTCCTTAGGATCGTCGATAGGTTGAGGCGTCACGGGCTCCTCAGGCGAGTCTGCAGCGTCCAGGTGCTTTGCCCATTCGTTTGTCCGGTAGTACAAAGCGATTGGTGAAAGCTCCTGCGCAATATTATCCTTGAGGAGGCTGTTACCTGAGGCCTCATCTGACTTGGGCGTTCCGCTTGATCTCACCTCTGATCCTCCCACGGACGCAGGTACATTCGTCAGTATTGGTTGATCCTTCTCCTTGTCCCCCTTATACTCATACGGCTCATTGAACATAAGAGCATATCCTTTGCTTGTTGATGGGATGCCTGATTCCTGTTGGGCTTGGGAGTGACCTTGCTCATGGCTTTGAACCTCAGACAATGTCTTATCCGTCACTTCCTCTATCGGTTCGGCCATCGGTTCAATCCGTTTGCCTGCGTCTTCATTGCTCTGATTCTCAAAGCCAGGAACTTTGCTCTCCTCCACCTGGTCATCTTCATTTTCTTCATCATCACTGACAGAGCCCAAATCATCCAAGTTCACCGCGACAGAGTCCGTGTCATTGCGAACTTTCCAAGTCGCCGCAACCAATCCTTCACGACTCTCACCAGCCTGTTGATTCCTTTCGGCTTCGCGGTGTGCAGGTTTTTGTGACAGATTTCGAAAGAGCTTAGCCGAGCTGCTCGAAAGTCTTCTGATCACCGTGGTCGACCGGTGCTGTGCTGTTTGTCCAAGCCCATTTCCCTCATCGTCCTCAACGGCGACGGGTGGCCCATCAATGCCAGCTTGTCTCTCTATCCGCTCGAGGGGTAGTGGTTCGGCGCTTGGGTACGAATCTGATGAAGATTGAGAGCCTGGTGTGGAAACCGGCATAACCGATGACACAACTCTTCGCCCATCACTCACCCGGACTCCAACCTCCTTTTCGTCGATTGTGGGACTTCCAATATCGGTGCTGGACTCGCTTGAAATTCCGTCATCTGAAGCCTTGATGGCACCTTTGAGGTTGCGAGTTGGAGAGCAAGCCATTGCAGCCGCGGTAGCCTGGGCCAAGGATAAGGGTGTTGCTGCCCTTTCAACTGCGTACTCGAACTTGCTGGTGCCCGAGTCTGTTCCTGTCGTTGACCGGGAGAGGGTCGTCGTAACTGCCGATATGCTGCGTTGACCGTGTCGCAGCATTCGCTTTTCGCTGTCCATATCACCGAGGCCCAAATCTTCCGATGGAGGTACCTGTCTGATTTTTCCATCTCCGTACTTCCGTTCCCACTCTCGGAGATCGCGAGCTCTCGCCTCTTCCAACTGACGTGCAGTTTTCTCGTCTTCTGATTCCAAGTCCCTTTCATGATTTGCGAATTCCGCCTCCCGTCTGTTCCTAACCAAGCGCCACAGTCTAAGCTGTGAGACGATCCCGGCAGCAAAGATGACCATAATGGCTGCTATTTCGGCGCGAATGCCGCGGGTCAGCGGGTACGTGACAGTCCCAAGTGGGAAGATGTCGTCGTTCAGGTCCCAGATGTATGCCCAGAACTCCTTCAAGCCAGCACGGGCAAAGCAGTCAATACCCAAAACCGCAGCAGTGGCACCCGAAAAGGAGATGGACGCGATTAGGCCGTAGGTGCGCGTCCAGCGAGTGAAGTATAAGCAAAAGCCAGCCAATGATAGCAGGACAATGAAAGCTACCTTGCCGCCGCTGTGTTGAATTAGAGCTCCCGACCTGAGAGTAAGTAACCACATACTGAAACAAAAGCCAGCGAGCAGGCAGGCTAGACCTTCGGCCAAGTCCTGAAATATGATGGCTAGGCCGCCAACTATCAGGCCAGTACAACCCGCAGCCACGACATAAGCTCCCTGAATTGCGTCACTGACTGGGGGATCAGTAACGTAAAGGATAAGAACCGTGGTTCCTAAGCTGGCGAGGAAGCCGGTGGTAAGAAACGTGTGAAGCCATCTTTTCTTGATTCCGACCAAAGCGCAGACGATACCTGTCACGATGAGTAGGGCGCCCGAAACTGCCCAGCCAGGAGTTATTGTTGGCCGGATGGGAAGTTGGCCGTGGGGTATTATAACTGAAAGTTGATAAGCTGTATTGCCCTTGGAGTTTAAGACCTGGGAATTGAGGAACACGTACCTTCGAAAGCGGAAGATCCATTGGTAGTCCCGGTAGCAGTTGAGATGGTGGGACTTGTCGTTGTAGGTGCATAGGTGGTTGTTGTAGTAACTGGTATAGAACTCTTCAATGAGCTTTGAGTCACTGTTGTTGAAGCTGGCGTACTTATGGTGCTTTCGATGACGCTGGTAGGGACCTGAGCTGAGGAGAGTGTACTCGATATCTCTAACTGTTGCCTTCTTTCTAGTTTGATCAACCCTCCTAGCGTGAGAGTGAAGAGAAGGTAGAGGCACAAGAAGTGCCTCGCATCAACCAAGGTCGAGGCCCTCATTCTGCTGCCTCAGTCGACGGCACCGCACTGAGACGGCTTGAGTCTGTGACAAGGTGAGGAGGAATGTAGCCTGGGAACTGCCACAGGTGATCTATCCCATCTGGCCCGCTGGCATGGCTGACTTATCAGTGGATGGGAGCCAAGAGAAGCAACAATGGACAAGAACAAAACAAGATGTGATAGCATGAAAAACGTGAAGAGCAGGTACCCACAAGTAGATCGAGGATACTGGCTTGGGAGATATGGGAGGGGGTTGCATGGGGTCGATCAAACGATCAAAACCTGGATCGAGATCATAGCGAAGGTAGAAGTATACCGGTTTAAGTAGCACGTAATGACATGGGTACTGTCAGGAACACAACTTGTTATCCCCCGTTTTGTAAGGCTTTTTGGAGGAGGGAACTGGTGAGGCAAAGACAAGAAGAGCTGTATGTCGGGGCATCAGGCCCAACGTTGAGACATAACTCGTCTCTGGCCTCTTCATGTTGGGCCATCTCATCACCATCGAGCAGAGGCAATGGGTATGCCACGGAGGAAGAAGACGTGACGGTGGCTTGCCGTGTCGTAGGTATTGGGATTGGGAGCTCTGTTGTCCCCGGGAGAGCGGACCAGCCAGAGGTTGGGTAGGTAGGATGGGGAGGTACGGTGACATGGCGTCGAGGATGTCCAGGAACTGCCCTGGCACGTTGCCGTATCTGGGACCCATGCTGCCATGTCTTCCAGGACGGGAAACTGGGTGGATGGGAATCGAGGCGCCATGATCCAATTCTTACTTGCCAAGGGTGTGAAATCCCTGCTCTTAGAGACGCCGCGGCGCCGCTGGGCATGGTGTCTCTCTCGGTTCTCCGCCGAGTACCCAGCTCACCTCACACATGCCCTCGACCTCGGTCATTAATCGGAGCGCCAAGGCTATAACAAGGGTGCCGCCCCACACTGTAAAAAAAACTCAACCGAAGTCGGATGCTTTAACAATTAATTTTTATTATTTTATAGTATTTTAAAAAAAAAATTTATACTTATTTTTAGTATATATAATAAGCGTATATTATATAATTTTTTAAATCTATTCTAAATAGATTTGGAAGTAATTAAAAATAAATAGAATTGTATAAAGATTCCTTCTTATAAAAATCCTTATTTTAAAAAGTATAATAAATAGAAATCTATTTAGAATAGATTTCTAAATAATATTATTAAAATAAATTCTAAATCTGTTTTAAATAAGTTTATAGTTAATATTATTAAAATATATTAATAAACGAAGATATAGTATAAAAATAATAATAATAGTTAATATAATTAGATATACTAATTTACTTAAGATATAAAACTAAATATTATAATTAATATAATATAAAATACTAAAGATTTTGAATAATATATTTAAATTATTATATAATTTTAGAATTATAATAACTTATTTCATTATTGCTAAATTTAAAAAGATATTTAAAGGTAGATTAAAATATAAAATTCTTATATTTAAGAATAAATATTTCAAATATTAATTTAATTCAAGTTTAAGATTAATATTTTATATATAAGTTATATATATCTTTATAATAATATTAAGAATATTTAGAATAAAGAAAAAGTATTATAAAGAAATAAATTAGAATTTAATATTTCTAAATCCGAGAATTATTAATCTTATATAAGATTGAGTGTAAGGTAATAAGATAAGTAGATATTTTATATTTTATTTATTAATTATAATATATTTATTATAATAGAGTTTAATTATTATAATATAATTTTATATATTAAATGTATTTAAAATAGATTTATAATATATTTATATAAGTCTTTTATACAAAATTATATTTTAATAAATTATATATAATAATGAATATAAATTATTAGGAATTAAAATTCTTTTGAAGATATTAGTATAAATATTTAATAAGAATAAATAAAATTGGCGATATAAATTATATAAACCCAATTAATTATATTATATTATATTATACTTTACTTTTCATTTTATAAAAATTTAATATTTAAAATTAAATAAATAATAAAAAGTTTCTTTTTAATTCGGTTTATTTTTACTATCAAACTTTCATTATATATTTATTTCCAATTTAATAAAAATGAATTTCTATTACAATAATTTAAAAGACCGTTGATAATTATTAATTAAAAATAAAAAAATTCAAATTTATTATAAGAAGTAAATTAGTTGTTAATTTATTTAAAATTATTCGCCAATCTTTTTAATATAGGTTAGGAATCTATTTAGTTTTTCTATATTATATTATATTTTAATTCTTATTTATAAGAAATTCTATTTATTAATATAAATAAATATTAAGATCATTTTCTTCTACTTTATTTTATTTTTAGCTTTAAACTCTAATAGTGAATTATTTTTTAATTAATTTATAATATAAAGTCTATCTCTATTATAATAAATAAATCTATTTGAAATTTATTAAAAATCAATTAAACCATTTTATATTAATTTATTTGTAATATAAAGTCCAATTCTATTATAATGAATAAATTTACTAAGAATCTATTAGAAATAAATTCCCGATCTATTAAACTATTTTATATTTAATTTACTTATAATATAAAGTCAAATTCCATTATAATAAAGAAATTTATTACAAATCTATTGGAAATAGATTTATAATCTATTAAACTATCTAATATTAATTTCCTTATAATATAAAGTCTAACTCTATTATAACTAGTCAATTTAATAGGAATCTATTTAAAATATATTAAAAATATATTTAAAAAAAAAGCGTAGAATCTCTTTAAAATAGATTTAATATATATATATATAAATATAAATATTAAAAAGTTGGAAGAAAAAAGCAAACTAAAAAGTAAAATAAAAATAAATATACTAAATAGATTCCTAATAGATTGCCAATGCATTTATAATCTATTATACGAATATAAACTAAGCTTAATTAAGTATTAATTATTATATTAATTAACTTAACTACTAGTAAGCGAACACAGTATAAATACTTCTTTTTACATACGTTATAATGCTCCGATTGATGACCGAGGTCTGTCTTGGCGTGTCTTGGCGCCCTCTTGGCGCTCCGATTGAGGACCGAGGTCGAGGGCATGTGTGAGGTGAGGTAGGAACTCGTTCTCCGCCCGTGGATGCCAGTGAGGCCAGTCAAGCGTCCCGACTACCGAGACAGCCTGACAGCTAAAAGCCGGCCGACCAATCTTGAGGAGGGCTGTATGTATCCATTCTGCATCATGAAGGCCAAGGTGCATGATACTGGAAAATGCTGCAGGAGACGCAGGAGAAGTTGGTCGAGAAGCAGGCAGGCAGAGGCAGGCCGGGAAGAGATGTAAGAGCAAGATGTTGATGCGACGTTCGAACCCGTTCCGCAAATTGACAGTTTCACATCCTCCAACCGTGTGGTTCGAGCTTTCTGTGACTTTGAGGAGCTTCCTTCCCGTTCTTCGTTTGTTCAAGATGCACCGACGAACGCGCTTTCCATTGTCCGAATCCCAGGAGGCTGGGACAATGAGTCAACAACATAGCTGGTAGCTGAAGTTCTCTTTGACTTTGGTTATTGAGTCCGAATCAAACCCAAGGGGAACTGTCAAGGTTTGTAGAATTCAGCCGTAGCCTTTGGACCTGCTTCTGCTTCTGCCTCCATCCCCAATGTAGACATTGTCTCCTTGGATGCATGCCCGAAACCTGATGTCAGAACATCAAAATCTGACGATCAACCAAAGAGAAGGAGAAGGAGTCTTATCAATGCATCTTGGCCTCCCAGATCCATTGGCTACCATGGTGCCAGCAAGCAGCCCCAAAACACATTGAGAAAGGCTAAAAGTTGTTTGAAGACGGGATGGGGAACATTGGCGATAGGTAGGGCGTGAACGCGGAACCCGCCCCCCCGGCCGTGACGACGCCTCAGGGCATCCCACCTCAACCACACCACACCATTTTATCTCCAACCTCCTGAATTAAAGACTCCGGACGGGAAAGGGGAAACCGGTAAACGGCAAGCCCCCAATTGCAGCTCTTCGCACTACCGATGCCACCATGTCAGCTTTCTTTTGGCTGCCGAAAGGTGTGTGTGATGTCACACATTTGCTCGCTAAGACCCAAATAAAGTTTAGCGCCATGGGTTGTTAGCTCGCATGTGTGGGCTGGAGCTAAAATCCTTGATGAATCCGCAACTTCAGCAAGCGACTTGGGTCGGGTGGGGGCTCATCCCAATTGGATGGAGATGCGGACCTGCCCGGTGGAGGCTCGGGGCGGGCCTTGGCTTCAGCCCCATCTTTTACACACCATCTCGGGCACTCCACCTCCAGTCGTCTTCATCCCTGAACGACTTCAAAAGGGCAAAAATCATCCCGTTTACCTATCTTCATTCTTTTTTCTACCACGAGATGACTTGAAAACTGCGGTAATACACAGAGTTTATGGCTGCATCACTCATTCACAATTATATACCCAAAATCATGCACGATACCTTCAAATATTCACGTCCGTTTCACCAACCTCCCCTACGAGCCCTCGCTCCCAGGAGTGCCAGGCACCCTCCCAGTTCCATATCTAAAAACAGCTTCGGAAAAAGCGAAAAGGCTAGACACATCATCACGCACGCGGGCACTTTTTTGTCTCAAACAGGACTCAGCGCCTCTCTCACACTCTCTTCACTCTATCCCCTCACCATCCTTTCGCCTTACTCGCCTTTAAGAACACACAGCTGCAGAGATATATTACCTCCCACTCCAGCTTACCTAACCCCTCGCCCTTGTTTTCCTCATGTCCTATCTTTTTGCCTCACCGTCGATGTGCCCCAACCTCCTTTCGGCAGTATACCGACCTTACACACCGAACCCCAGGTTCCCTCTGTAACCACCCGTCTGTGTAACTTTGATTTTTGGATCACATACCGAAATCGCCGAGCCCGACAGCTCGGTATGGATTGTGGATGAATGGATGACTTGAAGCCACACAGATACGCAGATACGATACGGTTCCATACTGACTGACTACATACTTCTGGGCTACTGGGTTGCCGCCGGAACTTGCGGACTACCGGACTGCCGTCCAGGTTCCAAGACACTGAAGGCAGAATATTGAAGCTCACCTTCCTCATCGGTCACGATATGCTTGAACATGGACTGATTCTTTAGGATCATCACGGTGAGGGGGTTCGTATCCCGAAGCCATGGTCGTTAAGGGATATATGAATGGCGTACTTGCGGTGAGTGGTCTGGCCAACACGAAACGTCTGGTTCCAAAGAAAGGTGGCGCAACAAGGTAGTAAGAGATGTCAAAGGTATCGTCTATTCTGTAATGATGATGCGGCTTTTGGAGGTTTTTATGGTATCTTGCCCAATGCTTTACGCTTTCTTGCGCCGAACCGAACAAGTCATTAAGAAGCATGACAAAAAAAGGAACACAGAGTATGTACGTTGTAACAACAAGAAAAGCGTAGGTATCGTCCATGTCAAAAGGGCCCTGGTTAGTCCACCAGGCGCCCGACATGATTTTTTCTCATCCCTCGTTACAGTCATTGGTCTTCACTCATCTCCTGGAATACCGCGCCCCGCTCCCACTCCCTGATGTCGTTCTCCTCCCACTCGCGGAGTAGCCGTACTCAGCGCCGCCGCCGGCGTATGGAGGGTATCCAGTCGAATTCCCAGGTCCGGTTGCAAATCCGTTTCCATACATTCCTTTCCTCGCACCACCAACATTACCGGTGCCACCAACCTTACCAGAGGCAACCCGGCTCCTACTGCTTCCTCCAGTTACCCCCTTCAGGAAGCCTGCCACCGCTCTCAACGGGAACAGAACAACAAAACCCAATAATGCCTGGAACGGCACCATGGCCGCCCAGAGAATGTTATCCAGCGTCCGCGCAACCATGCCGAGCAGGCTGAATCCGCCATTAGAGCCCGTAGCACCATTTGCGCGGCTGTTGTTCCCGTGCGGTCTGGCACCAGTGCCTCCAGCCTTGGCCGCAGCGGCCGCCAGCGCAATGGCATCGTTCAGCCTGCCATCTAGCGCGCCCAACCTTGCCTCTGTCTGGTAAGCCAGAACAGTAGCCTTTTTCTCATAGCGTCTGACTGCACGGTTGAGCGCGTCCAAATCCGGCTGAATCGTGTTGCGAACCTCACGCACCATCCCGTCGCGGACTTTGGGGTTCAGGTTCTGCTGTTGGTCCTGGCCTCCTTCCGAGCCGTCGCTTTGTCCATTGTTGTCGGGATTTGCCGTAGCACGTTGTTCCAGCTCGTCGAGTCGCTCCAGAATCTCCTGCAACTTGGTCGGAGTCACAACCGACTCGGAATATGGGTTTTTGTGGACGATGCGCTGGAGGTGTAGCGTGCGCGCCTGGATGAGCTTGATGAGGTGCGAGAAAGGCCGGACTTCGGCTGCGAGGATGTACAGCGTTAGGGAAAAGTCAGAGACGAGCCCGCCTTCTGACTTGAACTGGTTGCGCATGATCTGGAGTAAATAGGCCATCATCAACGGAGAGACAAAACACAATACCAGGGCGAGCGATTCGATTGTGTAAAGCTCGCCAAGGGCTTTGTGAACGCGGCGGGCGTGGCGAGAGCTGTGGTGTTTGTGTTGCTGGGCGATAGGTATCTCGGGGCTATTTAGTCTAGCGTCTTCCTCGCTCGAAAATGTGGCGTGCTTGCTTTCGATCGGTGTAAGTGGTTCTTCGACCTCCGCCGATGGTGTTTGGAGGGGTGTTACCGCAGGTGATGCTCCGTCTTCGTCGAGGGCTGATTCGGCGATTTGCTCGTTTTCTATGCGGACTTGCTGGGCAGACTTGTACATGTTCCTGTGCTACCGTGTAAGTAAGAGGAGCAGACCGACATACGAAGAAACGAAACCAAAGCTTACCAAGGTACTGTGAGGGACCAATGGAGAAAGACAGCCGCGAGAACGATCATGATAATATCAGTGATGAAGTCGCTTCCCTTGTGGTGAAACATGCCTGCGACCGCTGGCAGTAGCGCAAATGCCAAAGGCATCGTGGAGGATTCTGAAGCTCCTTGCTCATCGGAAGCGAAGCTGGCCGGGTTTAGAATCTCATGTTGAAGATTCCTTCTTGCGGCATCTAGACTGTAATCCGAGAACGTTGAGCTGCGTCTCCTAAATTTTCCGAACGGGGTCTCGGGGGTGGACTGCGGGTGAATGGCGCGGCGGCGAAGTTGGGCTTGCTGGGACCCTTCGTCGACGGTCACGGCCCGGCGTACCGGACGAATATCGGGAGTGGACGGCGACATGGCGGGGGTCGCCTCGGTCTCTGTAGAAGTTACTGTGGCCATGTTCGGAGCTTTGGTGGGTAGTGAATCGGATGCAGTTTTGGTGGCGCTTCTTTCATGGAGTCCAGGCGTCGTTGCGTCTGTCATTGACTCGAGCAGGACAGCGAATGCGTAGGATGTAGCACCTTCGGGCGAACGCGATGCACCGTATATGTGCAGCTGATGTTGGGATTTCCCCGGCGACTAGAGGTATTGCCCGCAAGTCGAGATTATGACGGGAGATGTATTCGACAAGTGGTTCCTAGGTCAAGAGGATGGTGTCGGGTGTATGTTGTTTGTATGATGCGGCCCGTGAGCTCACAAGCGTGTTTCCAAGCAAGGACGGGTGAGTAGGTGCAAGATGGGAAACTGTGACGTAGTCTGCAAATCAATTGGAGTTGCGGGGAAGATGTGTTCGTCGCTGCCGGATGCCAGATGACTGCACGTCATTCAGCTTCTTTTCGAGTCCACAGCTGTCATCCAGGCAACGCTGCAATCCGTACAGTAGCGTGAATGATGGCGACGTGATGCTGCTGCAATGCGTAAAGAGATATCTCAGACGCACAACCTGGGTGAGATGGAGGGTTTGGAAGTTGGGAGTCAGAGCACCTCATGCTACCAAGTGGAGAAGAAGAGGAACAGGTAGGCTTATAAGTGATGGCCCTAACCGCCCTGGGCTTGGCTCGTTCGAGCTGCTTTGGATTGCGTGCAGCTCTCCTGCTGTGTTTCACTGCATTGTCCCATTGAGTGGCACCTTCAGAGGTGGCATTGGGTATCAAGAATGATATGTCGATGTGCTAACATCTTTGTTGGTCAAACTCACCTGTAGCTGTTAGTGACGATGTGCCACTTTCTGACATCTGATTCTCAACCCCGCTTGGGTCTCCAGATAAGGTAGGTGGCCGGCGAGGTTCTCGGCCTCGCTTGCGGAAGAGCTCGGAACATCTGCTGCAAAAAGCCATGATTTGTTTCATTGGCTAGGTAAGGAGGCTCTTAGGATTTTGGCCCTAATGCAAGACACGCCCATGTGGAAGCCCCGCTTGCTTGCCGACAGGGAGACCTCCGTTTGATAGCTAAAATTGTGAACGATAGGTAGAACGTGAAAGACTCTAGGAATGTGTGTAGATATGGTTTGGAGAGTGCCTCTCTTGGGAAATATCTTTGTGAAGAACAAACCCATGGCAACAAGAGGTTTCACACTGTCTAGCAGACTACGGGTTGGTACAACACACCGCCGATATGTGTGCCTGCAGATGAAATTGTGTGAACACTTGCTTTGAATCGTATATCTTCTTTGAGCTGTATCTTTAGCCTTTCCCATGTGTCAATTTGAATTTGCGATGGTTGTCGAGCTTGTCGTGGTCAAAAGCATAACCCTTGATGTTCATGCTTGGACTTACAGCGTCTGAGCACCTCACCAAACCGGGATGTGAGGGTCCGAGTGTAAATCGATGAGTTCATCCGATATTCCAGTGTCATGCATCTCTGTAACAGCCATCGGAATAATGCCATCATGGCGTCGCACGGCATGGCCGTCCCAGGCGTTAGATTTGCTATGTCCGGGCACGCCGAGTTAGTGGGAAAATGGCATCCAGCAAATCCCACCAGTTGGTCATGGACGTCGTACAGCAACCGGCTGAGGCTGTAAAACGCTGATGTTGGGTAACATTCCCGGTATGAAGGTGGTTGATACCCCTGACTAGTGAGATTGCCGGGAACGCATAGATTCTGGAAATCCTGAAAGACATGTATCGCCTACGGCCGAAGAAAGGCCAAGCTTTGTTGGATACAAGTTGGCAATGAGACGGGGTGGCAGAAAGAAGACTTCATATAGAGCATTAACTTCCCCATCAGCGTCCTGCGAAGGACCAACTTGACCATCCAACAAGACTCATTCAACCACACCCCCAATCAAGCAGATTTCCCTTCGGCATTCGTTCAAAAGATAGTCTCGACCGCATGTGTTGATGTTGTACCGATTGCGAATCAGGAATTGTCGATAAGTTGGAAGTTCGGTCGCCTCGAATCTGTTTCGGATTTCCAACCACATCCGCCGAGCGATCTAGTTCGTTTTGCAATATCGAGGTTAGGCTCGTGGTCACTTGTTGAAGAACGAAGCAAGACGGGACGTTGGTGTGGAAGAGACAGTGGTGAGTGGTAGTTGACTGCCGGTTGCCGCCAGCTGACAAGACCTTGGTCGGCTGGCCTCTGGCTGATGAGAAACCTTGGGTCAGGGTGGAATCAACCGCCTCCACACCCACTCGTGCACCTGCAGCCCGAGCATCCACATCAATCGAAAGATAGGAGCCACTCAGAGCACCCCAAGCGCCGCGCCCTGCATATCGCTGGAAATTCACAATCATTGTCACTGGAACCAACCGACGAACTGGCAATTGTCCGACATTGTCATTGCCGCCCTGCGCTGTTCCCAGTGCTACGGGAACGAGGGAGAGTGTCAAGTTTGCTGCTATACAGGTTGCCTTCGACGCCGATCGTCCAGTGCGAATTCTGCCGCGACCGCTGCCGCCGTTGTTGGCGTCAGATTAATCGAGATAAGGGGATCAAGCCAACAACTCGATCGCGAGCCAGGAGGAACCGGTGGACCTCGACGAAGACCGCTGAGCCGTTGACGACGACGGGGCTTGAACAGTCTAGCCATCTGGGTACAGGGTTGATCGTGGTCAAGCTTGAACAAGGCTGCATTTCGACTCTCGGAGCTTTTTCACTTCAGGACTCGGGCGAGTTGACTACAAAGGAGCAACAAATCACGAGTCGGGATCCCCTGAGTGCGAAGAGCTGCAGACAACCAACACGGGCCCGGCCACCAAGCGCAAGACGGAATTTCCACGTGGAGGGGGCCGTTTCTGCGGCCGCCACTGATTGCTCGTTCCAACGGCTTCACCAACGGCACCACCAGCCCACCTCTACTCGTCGCTTGAAGCAACCGCCGTAGATTCGACCGCCATCGAAACGCCATCTACAATACACCCATCATCGCCGCATTCTCCGTACCCCCTAACCGCGAATACTCAACTGCCATCTCCATCGCTACAACCCAACTATTCCGGCGCCCACACCTCAACTCCTTCCCCTCCACCACCCGCAGCGCTTTCTCCCGCGTTCGCGCCCGGCTTTGGCCGTTCGCCGCGCAGGGCACAGGATAACCCTCCAGTGTCGCTCTTGCAATCACCCTTTCGAACCCGCGGCGCAGTTGCGACATCCAATTCTCCCCTCAACCGCCAATACGCCCAGTTCCATTCTCCTCATCGTCAATCACCTGCTCGTCTTTGGAATCCGACCAACTCCACCCCGAGGCTTCCACCTACTCCTACTGCCGCAACTCGGAGGAGACGCCAGTCATCGCCTCCGCCGCCCGCGATCCCTCTCTCGCTTCCCTCGCCCCACCTCGATTTCGATCCATCATATCCAACAGCTACCGGCGCCGGCGATCAGCCATTGTTAACCGTACCCGAGAACCAACAACAGGCACGTCATTCCGTCATCAGTGCTCGAGCCAGTCTCCAGCTCGAGCGTAGTACAGGCAGTGGGCAACGTTCCCCTCTGCCGCGCACACTTCGACATTCCCTTGAAGGGAAACGAGCTAGCATAACGCCTTCGCCTGTTGAACGAGTGGAGGAAACCGACGCAGGACCCTCTCGCATCCGCGCTATCGAAGAAATTCCGGAATCGAACACTTCTGGACGAAGGACTCGGGGCCAAAGTATATCAAGCACTAAGAGTCGGGTACCAGTTGGACTGAGCTTCGACCACGGGAAGAAACGTTTGGACAAGGGGAAAGGGAAAGAAGGTATGGCTCCAACGGAAAATGAGCAGGATGGGGGAGATAGGCCCGAGTTTTCTCCCGACTTGGAGCGAGGACCGGATGTGATGGACGCCCGGCAGTCGATAGGATCACGGATATCCGGCATCGGTTCTGCCATCTCATCGGACGATTCAGACATTTTGGGGGATCCTGACCAACAACCAGACGCTGGCGACGAATGGGGACCGCAGCATGCTTGCTACCCGCACCCCAACCCCCACGTTCCCTTGGATTCTCCGGAATACATGAACACGCGAATCATTCGAGTCCGTCGGGATTGGCTTCTGGAAGGTGATCTTGCCCCTACCTTCTCGAACCTGTACCCGGAAATCTTGGAGCCGGCAGGGTTATCAGAGCAAGAGTTCCGGCGCGTGATCCAAAAGCTAAACTCGGAGCTTGTTCCGATATTTAGTCCATACAACTGGCGCAACATCTTGGACGGCGTTTTGGGACTTGCGACAGGCTGGCTATGGGAAGACTTTGGGTTTACGGGCGTAAAGGCACGACTACAGAATCTTGAAAACTGGATTGAGCAGTGGAATAAAGAGATGGAGAAGACGGTGGGTAGTGAAGATGGCACGATACCACCGAAAATTGTGCCACTCAAGAGGACCGGTTACATGACAGTACGTTCCCCCCAAACTGAAATTTCACATGCTGGAATCGTATACTAACTGAGGACGGTAGCTGGACATCCAAATACCGGATCCTGAGATTGCCCCTGCGCCACCTACACCAGGAGCCTCTCGTGGGACTGATGGGGCCATACAAGTTGAGCCCACCGAACCTCCGCAACATCCACCGGCTGTTACTGTTCTATGAGCGACTTCATCTCGATCTAGGCGTTGAACCTTTTTCCGCCTACTCGCCAGGGCTACAAAATCGCCGCTGACTAGTGGCGGGGACCCTGAAGTAGTGATTATCCCTTCATACGCCCCTTGTCTTTTGTTCTTCTATACGAGCCACCTCAAGCTTTTCACTAATTGGTTACGGGGGATGTTGGAGTGTCGATACGACTGATGGCTTTTGTCGAGTACACATACGCCTTACGAAGTTTCCTGCTTGAGGTTACTCTGCCCTTTGCACACTTTTGATACCATTATACCACACTGTTCATTGGCATCGGCGTTGTTTGGCTAGAGAGCGCACTTTTTACGGATAATTTAATAGATAAACCAAGTACCCATTTAGATCTCGCAACTTGATCGAATTCTGGAATCTTCATCAATTTCGCCGGCTACCAAAATCGTATGGTCGAAGACCGACCAGCATTGGTCCATCACAGATTTCGTAACAAGTAACCCCAATTTCCCCGCCTACCCTTGAGTAGGTCAATGAGTCATCACAACCAAGTTCTAACTGGAAGGATGTATTCGTTCAAAGCGATCGAAATCAAGACAATGGTAACTTTCCATATCCGCATTCGCACCAACATTCTTTTCTCTTTTTCAGGAATGTTGTCCTAAGCTGTCTTATAAGCATTTTTCAGCGCCTAAAAGTTCAACAACCAAAAAAGCTGCATGGCGCAGCGGAAGCGCGCCGGGCTCATAACCCGGAGGTCACTCGATCGAAACGAGTTGCAGCTAAAACAACTTCATTTTTTTGGACTTTCTTTTTTCGGTTTTCTTGTCTATCACTCTTCAGTTTCTACCTCATTTTCCCTCTTCTTGTTCTTCTTCCTTTCCTGTTCCTTTTGTGATTACAGTTAGTGGTTTCATTGCCCCCCGGCTTTAGATATCTTTTCTTGCTCCTTGTATTTGTGTTTCCTCCCTGGTTGCACATCTAACTTGTCTTTCAGTTCACTCTTCCACTCTTGCATAAAACTTGAAGTGGACAGGAATGACAAACCGATCAATGATGTGTCAGGTTTGCCTTGCACGTGTGTTCAGGTCCTTGCTGCCTACATTCTGGGACCGTATCCGGGATTGTTGAACCGTGGTATCGAAGCACAACGGGCATCGATAAAATAAGGTGTGGCTGCCACGTGGGAGAGCATACGACCCGGTGGTTCGGTGAGTTCATCCGATCCTGCCTGAGTTGACCCCGGCAATCCAGATCTGTTCTCGTTGCTATGACCGGCTCCGTCATGCTTCCCTTCACATGAGAAATTCGAGCATGGTAGACAATTTGGGCTGTGCTCAGGGGATGTATTCCGCTTGATGATCAACCTTTAAATGCAAAACCGCTAGGTACGGTTGCCTCAACAGTTCTTACACATCTATATGCTATGTATGTGATACCGTCTATCACCATGATGCTGACACTGCCGCCACACATCCACCACAAATTCATAGTCCTAACTGAATGTCTTTTAGAATACCAACCATGACAATACCCTGTAAGCCACTGTTTTCCTTCCAAACCCAGACCAGCAGAGTCAAAGCTCTTCAACGCATCCTATCCCACAGCCACTACCCAAAGCACAGCCAGAACCATTCTCTACTCTTAGACTCAGCCTCTCGACAAGCTCAACAATCCACTAGCCGCCTCATCCCCATCCTCACCTTGCTCCTCTTCTTCCCCTTCCTCCTCATATACACCCTCCCCCTGATCCTCATGTTCAACTGACGCTGCCGCATGCGACTGAAACGGCGACAAACTCGGCAACTCAGGCTCAGGCTCAGGTTCAGTGGAGTACCCAGAGCCCACGGAAACCACCGCCCGGTTCCTGGATGGTATGATCTCCTCCTCGTCGTCATCCTCGTCTCTCCTCTCTGGCCCTTCACCAATATCATCGGCAACCTCTGGCGCGTTCTCTGTCGTAGGGTGTACCACCCACCCGTCGTGGTCGTGATCCGGCATGTGTTGTTGATGACGCTGCTGTTGGCGTGTAAATTGTAGCCCGTTTTCCTCCTCGATCCCATCATGCTCAGTCGGTATCGTAACCCCAGATTGAAGCCGCTGATGAGCCTGTAATGCGCGTTCCGCGAGGTCCAGACGGTTGAGATGAGGCGACGTGGTTGTTGTGGCCGTGCTTGTGTTGGCAGCTGTGCCCCAGCTTGCACGATCCCGCCGATCAGGTAGTGGTTTCCTTCCACTTCCGAAATTGCGCTGCTGCCGTTGCCGCTGCCGGCTTTGATCCCTAGAAAATCCATCATGATCCTGCTCAGCGGCGGCATCCCAAGTAGAACCTTGATAATGGCGATACTGTTCATACCATTCCCTATACTGTTCCCTTTCCCGCCCCCATGCTGTCCGACGCTCCTGTTTTGCTTGCACTGCTTCGATGGCAGCTCCGGCGGCGTGTCGGAGGTGGTCTACTCGCTGGACGTAACCGGTACCTTGACTGCTGGTGGTACCGCTGCTGAAACTCCAGCTTGCTGGGTTGGTGCTGCTGCCATCATGATAGTTGTCTACTGCTGCTTCTGATGAGGCACCATCCGCCAGCCGTCGTTGACTGTGGTGGTATCCCCCCGGCGGTAGCAGTGAGCGCACCTCCAGTTGCTCAAGCGGGACGTCCGTCTGGCCCGTCTGAATTTTGTAAGCAGCCAGGCTAAGCCGGAGACGGAGGATTTCCGCTTTCTGTTTTAGGTTTGAACAATTATCAAGTTGTCAGCACATCCACATGCCAAAGGAGGAAGAAAAATACACAGCACGGGCATACCTGTCTGGCCGCCTGATTTGCTAAACGAAGACGGGGGTTTGTTGTCCTTTTTGGCTGCTTGTGATTATTGAAGTTACCAACAAGACCAGCTGGGTAAGCGATTTGGTTCGCCATGGGGGCGGAAAAGGTTGCCCCTTCGGCTGCCACGCGGGTTGGATGAAGAGCTGGTAGCACTGACAGAGACGGTACTGGTACTGTCCTCTCGTGCTCCATGCCTGTCAAACCCGTCACGGTGGACTGTGAGGTGTTGGTGGTCGACTTGCCAAACAAGACTCTAGACTCGGTAGGAGGAGAGGCCGATCTCGACTGATCCCTCCTCCTATGACCACCAGCTTCTATCTGCTGGTGCTGGTGTTGTGGTGCTCCCCGATGATCGAGGCACACCCTCTTCCTAGCCGGCTCCTCTTCACGATCCTTCTCACACCCTGAAGGAAGAACAGACGATTCGGTTGCTTGCACTTCTTCCAGTTGCCCGGCCTCGAACTCAGACTTGGAGCAGGGTGTCGACGCGTTGGGATTCAATGACCCGAGGATACGCCGTTTGGTCGGCGAGATGGTTGCCATAGTTTGTGATTTAATTACCGATACTCCCTCCTGCTCGTGTTTGATCCCGTCCGTCACTTCGGGATTTTGTGTGAAGTGTTGTAAAATCTAGAAACGGAAGGTGAGGCGCGTTGTGTAGAGCTTGCAAGACGCGATGCCGTGGTTTTTGTAACGTAACAAACTGTGAAGTTCAAATTGTCAAGTTCAGTGTTGTGCTGGCTCCAGTTGCGATGCCTGCTGAGTCGGTTGCTAGCTGCGCTAACAGTGCAGTGGCAATAGAACCTAAACGGTGAGGATGAATGGTACAGTATCCCAGCTGTGCGAACTTCCATCAAAGCTGCCTTTTCAGACGGGGCAACTATGTAAGAGAAACCATACTAGAGGTACCTACAGGAAGTAGAGGAAGTCAGACTAACTGATGACGGGAGGGTTGAGAAAATAAAGAGATTTGCGAAAAATCCCAAGTGATGGATGCATGCACGAGATCTACCTACAGTTAACGCAGTGTACCGGTACTAGCTGGTGGCACCGATCAGGGTCTGGTCTTCATGCAGTGCTGCCACAGGGAAAGTACACTATAACATCTTGATGGGTCACCATCTGTTTTTTACGTGCCGGTCTCTCGTACATCTCGATCTTACGTTGTACTGTCTACCAGCCCTCCAACGAACAATAGATTCATGGGACTCCACAAGTTTTTTCTAGAGTACTCGGAGGATGTGCATGCTCTTGGATGGGTTGCAAGTTAAAACGTGTCGTTGCGCTATGACGACCTCTATGTTACGACCAAGCGCCAGGGACTTCAGGGACCAAAAAGATACTCGGGATGCATCGAACAAGCGAGAACGGGATGCAACCTCGGCCCCACCGAGACGCGCTTTTTGGTACGCTCCGAAAACAGCTAGCTACATTCAGTAGTAAGTAAATATTATTTTCAACAGCCCCTGACAGGGTACTCGTCCAGCGCTCTCAATATTCAGCTGCGGCACAGGTCCAACGTTAGAAACAAAACCATTGGGAACTATGAGGTTGCTGGTGAACATGCAAAACCTCAACGGGTATCAATTCCAGAAAATAAATCGGCCACCTCGGCTCCTTTCTCGTTCCCAGAGCAGCTATGCTGTGCCGTACATACCCGATTCCGCTTGGCGATCCCGCCTGCCAGTTTTACCCTCATCCTTCTTCCGCTTCACCAACACCAAAAAGCACGTCATATCAGTGGTATGAGACATATCAGGAAAAGCGTTCAGAATCCCAGGATGAGGCGCCACAAATATGGAATGGCAAAGAAAAAAGTGCGACGAACCAATAATAAACGCCGAGATTGAAAGTAAAGAATCAAGATATCATCATTCCGCATCGCAAACCCACGAAACGCCGCCCCAGAAAAACCCTTAATATGAACCATGCGCCTTGACGTTGCGTTCAATCATCTATCAACCTTTCTCCTCTCATCCTCCGCCAATACCCCAGATTCCTTCATTTCTCCACCACAGAGCGCCAGTCAGTTTGTGTTCAGCATGTAGAGCGACGTGTCAAGCTTGAAAGGCTTAGAAAAATCCGTGGCCGAGTCATCAAACGTCACGTTAGCATACGCGTCGTTAACCATCATCTCCCTATCAAACGCCGGTGGTTCGTAGCCGTCAAGGCTGACGTTGTTCAAGTTCTCCATGAATTCCGGGTCCATGGTGGCCCAGTCCATGTTGATATCAAGACCCACGCCGTCCGATATATCGCTGCTTGGCTCAGAAGTCTTACTTGACTCTGGCGTGTCGTTTGGTGTCTCTGACAACGACATGCTGAAGTCAGACGTTTGGGCCGGGTCAAGCGGCGCGAACAAGTTGGAAAGATGCTGAGGATTGACTCCAGTTGCTGCCCACGCATCATCAGTCATTGTCGTTTGCGCAGGAGCCCCGTTGCCGCTGCCTGGCGTGCCTGCAGCGTCAGGCCCCCTAGCCCCTAGTCTGCTGCCCTGCCTCCTCATCGAGGCGTCGCGAGACATGGGAGTTGCTGCCAACTCCTGCTTGTTCATGGGCGTCTGAGCTTGCTTAGGACTATTCAAAGTCCTACCGGACGGGCCTGAAGGAACACCCTCCGCAACAGTTGAAATTGCTTTGGGGTTGCCGTGCGCGTCCAAGCCTAGACCCAGAGCCATGTTATCTCGCAAGAACTTGAGAGGATCCTCATTTGGTTTCACGTGCTCCTCCTGGTAATGAATATCACGCGATTCCGCTGTGGCAAAGCCAATCACACTTCCTTCACAGCCAACTTCAGGGCAGAGGTAAGGATCCGGCTGCGGCTTCGTCGGCTCTGGGGCCTGTTGTCGCTTTGTTTCCGGCGAAGGTGCCTGGATCTGGGGCGAGGCACTGGCGGTTGGCTGAGCCGCTGGGGACGTTGTTTGAGGCCCACCGGTTTTGGCCTTCTTCCGAGGAGGCCACTGCAAATCTGTCGGTCCAATGGGAGGTTTGTTAAGATAGACAGGATTACCAGCGGGAGACATCCCAGGGCCATGTCCGAGCGCGAACGGTGGTTGTGTCGTGGTCGGTGCAGCCGGAGGTTGCGTGGTCTTGTTAGGGGCCCGATTCGGTGCTTGTTTGGGCACCTGTGTTTGCTTGTCCGAGGGCGCAGCGTTAGACAGCGTAGATGGACCTGCACGTTGATGAGGTGGTTGAGGCTGGCCTGCTGCTTGCTCCGTAGACTGAGCTACGGGCTGAGAAGCCCCTGATTTCAATTGGTTGAGAAGACCATCGAAGAACAGCTTAATCTCATCAATCTCATGGACCGTAATAGTTAAGGGGTTACGAGGCTGGCCTGTCGCTTTTTCTGACTGAATTTTGATTTTCAGATTCTGAAGTAGTACATTTGTCAGCGTATTTCTTACAATATCTGGTTAGTTTCGCGGGGAGAAGGCAACATACACAACGGGCAAACTTTCTGACCAAGCTTTCATCGTTTGCCATTCGATCAAAAGCCCCCGGAATAGTGGCCAATTCATTCATCTTTTGGTTGACTTCGCGTATTTTGAGCACCGCAGATTGGTACTCATCCATCGGCATGGGAACCGGCTGCAATGGGCTCTGCTCATATTCTTTTTGCACCTGTCTTGCCTCATCTGACCATATATTCTTGAATCGGTCACTGACCGTTGGACGGGGGGCACTACGTTGCTTCGCCTGCGACAGAGTTTGCTGCATGGGGACGCCATTTTGGCGCGGTACATCGGTCACATCACCCGGATGTGGTCGTTTGAGGTTCTTTTGGGCCGCGACCGGTGAAGGGTTTGGCGGGGCAGTTCGAGGTTGCTGGCCAATCCTCGAGGCAGACAACGCGGGAGTCGCAGAAGTTGAATCGCCGCCGTCCGTCGGCTTCTGGGGAACAGGTTGTCGGTTATTGACCGATGGTTGCACTTGTTGCTGCTGTTGGTGCTGCTGCTGCTGCTGCTGCTGCTGCTGTTGTTGCTGTTGCTGTTGTTGTTGCTGTTGCTGCTGCTGCCGTTGTTGTTGTTGCTGCTGCTGCTGCTGCTGCTGCTGTTGATGATGGTGCGCTGGTGGTGGCGCTTGTGGTTGTGGTTGCGCCTGTGGTTGCGCCTGCAATTGCCCTTGCGGTTGCTGTGGCTGCTGCGACGATGGGGGCTGCTGTGATGGGCCTGGGACCTGCATACCGGTTTGCGCGGCATATTGGGCGTGTGTTTGCGCCGCTGGTCCAGAAGAGGCCGTATTTTGTTGGTTAGACCCTGCGGGGGGCATTTGCACCATCGGCTTCTGGTTTACCATACCGGCGCCATTGTTCATTGCCTGCAGCTTCCTGGCAAAATTATCATACTTGGACTTCCGTATCATACTTTGAAGCGCCTGATCCGAGTGGCCGGGAAACTTCGTGCGGGCCATCTCCATTTCCTGCGGGGCGATCTGAAGCACATGAGGAGGAACGTTCGTCTTTGGGGGTAAGAGCGGCATTCCGTTAGGTTGCTGTGAAGGGCCAGGCCCGTTGGGGTTCTGCGGAGCTCCGCCCATGGAGGCAGCCTGTGCTCGCTGCTGCCTTTGAAGTAATAGTTGCTGGATCTGGTGCTGCTGGTAAGTAGTAAGCACCTGGGCGACCTTGTCCTGAACATGAGGAGGTAGGCCTGCTGTCTGATGCCAGGCCTTCAGATGAACCCATTTCTTCAAATTTGGAGGCAGGATCAAGGGTTGTACGATTCCACGCAATATGTTTAGCGCATTTGCGGGAATATCCAAATTGTCGACCATTTGTATCGCCCGAGGGTTGTTGGTAAGGGCTGCCATCGTCGCAGTTTGTGCATTCTGCGGACCGTTCAGCTGTGGTTGACCAGGGCCTGGCTGCATACCAGGCGGCATCACACCACCGGGCTGCTGAGCGTTTCCAATGTTCACCGGTTGGTTGGGGGTGTTGACAGCGCCCATCAGCTGGTGCTGAGCTGGCATCCCGGACACTTGAGGATGCTTGGGTAATTGTTGAGCGTTGCCCGTGGTGTTCCTCTGCTGTTCCCACTTGGCCATCATATCCTTGATCTGGCTTTCAGGCAAGCCTCCCGGCACACTACCACTGTTCGGATTCAGATTACCCAGCATCGCGGCCATCGCAGGATTGCTGGCGTTGATGTTACCCTGCATTGATGGCGGCCTCGCGTTCGCATGGTGGTTGAACGACGGGTTCAGCGTTGTCCTCATCCCCTGGGCCATGGGAGCGGGGGACTGTTGCATCGGTGCCGCCATATTATTGATTGCGGGACTCTGCGAAGTTGTAGGAAGTGCTCCAAGCCCTCCAGGCTGCCCTTGCGGGTGCCGGTTCGGTCCTTGTCCCCTTATCGGTACCTGTGCCTGTGCCTGTGCGGGGTTCAACGTTTCCATCGGGACCTGTTGGTGGTGGAATCCGGGCTGCGCCGAAGGCGGTGGCCGCGGCGTTTGGTTTGGTCCTTGCTGAGCGGCCGCCGTGTGTATGTGCTTGATCATGGGGCCAGGGGTGGCATTGCGTCCGGGGGCCCCGGGACCTGAACTCGCTGGCACGACAACCTGGCCGGCTTCCTGGGCACGCAGGCCCATTTGCTGCTCGTTTCGGATTGCCTCAAGGTTAGGCGGGAGGAGCTGCCCATCGGTAACACCATGAGACTGGCCCGGCGGATTCATCAAAGCAGGATTGACTTGGTTGTGCGGTTGAGGAACTTGTTGAGGATGCGGTGCCATGCCTTGACGTGACTGCGCCACCATGTTCCGACGCGCTTGGGCCAGACTTTGATGTTCGAAGTAGATCATCAACGGGTCCAATCCCGTTGCTCGAATCTGTTGGGCGTGCTGGGGAGCTAGTTGCGATAGCACCTTTTCCCGTAGTGGGTCTCTTAGGGGCTCAGGAATGGCGACGAATCTCTTCAAAGCGAAGTTCTTGATGAGCGGCCTGTCCCGGTCGGTGAGGCCTTGAACCTCATGGTACTCCATCAACGCAGTAGGAAGGCTTTGTGTAATCTGCATGGCAAGTTGACCTAACCGAGCATGCATGATTGTTGGGTTAGGGACACCAACGGGCAACGGTTGGGATTGATGCGGCATTGTGGTAACTTGAGCTGGATGCTGATGGGGATGAAAGCCTGGCTGCGCCATTCCCCTTTGCATGGCCATCTGGTTGATCATCATTTGCTGCTGTTGTTGTTGCTGCTGCTGGTGCTGCTGCTGCTGGTGCTGCTGCTGCTGGTGTTGGCGTTGCTGCTGCTGGTGCTGTTGAAGCTGATGCTGTTGCTGGGCCATCTGAGCCTGCCTCATCGCATTGGCTTGCATTTGTTGTTGGAGGAGAGGAGCACGAGCCTGCCGCTGTTCTACAAGTTGTGCGAATCGCTGAGCCACTAGGTTCTCGTACGTCGGCTGAGGTTGGTCAGCCAAGTTAGCCAAGACGGTTTGGTGATGCAGAGGGGGGCTTCTCACCTTATCCGGGGACTGCATAAAGGCCCGCCGTTCGAAATCAAGCGCGAGATTCACCGCCTCTGACCAGCTCTCGACTTGCCCAGCCAACTTAATATTGGTAGCCCTGGAGTGAATGTCAGCCTCTAGACTTTTTGCAGGTAATGGCCGAGCTTCGTACAAGGCTGACGTCTTTTGGACGCGTTCCGACAGCTGGATGTGTGTAGCCTGCCAGCCGGTCGCTGGCGTAGGCTGAGACGTCAACCTAGCTAAAACGGCTTGAGTGACTTGATTGTGATTAGGCGGCATCATTTGCCCGGCCTGGGCCCTCGGCGGCATGTTAGCGGCCATGGCCGCAGAAAGCCGATGGCGGTCAATCCCCTATCGACTAGAACTAGTGTTGATGCGCTGCAAAGAGTGACGAGACAAAGTTCCCTAGGCGGTGGGAACAAAAGCGTCTGTTGGTGTTTTCGACACGGTTCCGGCGGTGCGAACGACTGAACGGTCAGGCCGAGCGACAGCAACCGGGTATGAATCGTGGGAGATACGGATGACCTAGGTAATCGGGTTGTGTGGTTTCGGCATCCGACGCGGAGGAGGCAGGAGCTCGGACGAGGAGGGCGGAAATGGAGGTTGCAGGTGAAGAGAGCGGCGGCCTCTGGATGATGTCCAAGCCAACACGCAGTCGTCTGACGGGGGCTCTCTCTGCAGGCAGAAAGTAATGGCGGCCTATAGTCAGGCGGTCGGCGGGGTTGGGTCGTGGGAATGCCGGTCGTGGATTCGAAGTATCGACTCTCGACTCAAACCGAAATCTGGGCTCGAGGTAGAGGGTCGTGAATGGCGGCAAAAATGGGGCTCCAGCAAGCAATCGGCCTCGGATTTCCACTGCAGGGTTTCCAGGTCGGGTCGAAGACGGAGTGACGCGGCAGAATGGGCCAGCAAGAATGCTTGGTTGATTGAATCCGTCCTCCACTGGAGATAAGAAACAAGTCGTCGGGGGTAGGAGATCCCAGGGTCGCGGCCTAGATGACTTGAAGCTGAGGTGACGTGCGAGAAAAACAGAAGAGGCCGTCCACGATTGTCGAGGACAGGATCGGACTCCAACCTAGAGAGAGGAAAGTGAAAGTAACACGAGTGCTAACTTGAGCGTAGTGCACCCCGAGAATGAAGGCAGTAGTCAGCCTAGTAGAGAGGGGGTCGTCGTCGTACTTGATGGGAAGGGCGCCCGTTGTTGACTTGACCAAACAGTCAGTCTTGGTTGGTTGGGTGAGGTGGAAGACTGGGAGTCGGTGGAAGTGAAGTGGGAAAAAAAAAAGGTGTGACCAGGTTAGTAGAAGCGGAAGCGGAAGCGGAAAGTGAAGCTTCGTTCCATACACTTGTCACGGGCAAAAGAGACAAGGCCCAGGGAAGGTAGGTTGTAGAGAGGTAGAGAGGTGGGAGTGTTGAAAGGGAAAAACCAGGATGATGTCGGGTGGATGTGCTCCAGGTTTGGTTGCGGAGGGAAGAGTGAACGAAGTGGAAGGGGGGGGTGGCCCTGCCCTGGGGCTAGAGGGAAAAGAGGATGGAAGATGGATGGTAATGGCGTGAAAGGCGGACGGCCGACGGCCGACGGGCAGCGGGCGGGCATGCGACGACTAAGGTACACTAGGAGTCGGGTCCCAGGGCAGCGGACAGGTCCCTTCAGGTTTGCAGGAGCCCCAGGTGCCCAGGTCAGGGCAGGGCCGCCAGCCCAGGTTTGTCGTTACCTCAGACTGCCGCGTTGCCTGCGCTGCCCTTGAAGCCCCCAGCTGGTGACGGGGCGGGAGTGTTAAACCTACCTACTGTACCTCTAGCCTGGACTCTTCTTGGAGGCATTCTGCTGCGATCCGCCCACCCACCATTCAAGAATCGAGTTGGTTGCCCGCCAAGGACCCACCATTTCTGCACTACGATCCAATCAAGGGACACCAATGTCGACACTGTGCACCGTACTTGGAGATTTCAGAATTCAGGCACCTTGGCAAGAGCCATCCTTCTTTTCGTTGCCCGTAGGAAGTTGTACCGACAGAGGCAACGTCGGGCCAAGTGCCTACCTCGTTGTCAAAGACATGGTGAGTTTCGCCCTGCACCGTACTAACTATATGGATATCTTGTCTCCCACTTACCTTATACGCCAGGTCTTGAGGATACTTCCAAGATCGACCAGATCCGTCAGTGATGGTGATACACCTTGTACGCTCTTCTACCAGTACTCTGCCTCCGAGGAAGCCCCAGTCTCGTTGGGTGGGTGACCCGGTCCCAGCAAGAGGTAGGCTGAAGACGAACGAAGGGAACGAACAGACCGATCTGTAACTATCGTCTCTGTCTATCTACAGAGTAGACATGATTCACAAAAACTCACCTCCCCCCAAACCAGCGATGGTGTTCTGGGCATATAATAACGGTCATTAAACGGTCTGTCCTTCACAGGAAGATCCCCCAAGATCGGCGTCGCATCCTCACCCTGGCCGGATCTGCTGGATGTACGGCACATCCATCAGAATCCCGATGGGTCTCATAACTCCCAGGAGGACTATCGACAACTTCTCATACAGCTTGGGAATCTGATGACGGTTCGGAGTCGACTGTCAAGGGATTGTTGAGAAAGGAGACGGGCGTTGTGGACAGGATGGAAACATGCACGATGGGCACGTCACACGGCAATGGGCGATAGGGCGGGCACAAGTTGACAATACCCATCCATGTAAGCAAGCTGGGCTACCTGCGCACCTTGACCAAAACATCGCCGAGTACGTATTAGCTGCGCAAAGGTACCAGCGTCTCGCAACGTAGGTAGCTGGAGTGCCTTCGACCACCATAACATTTTCTTAGCCTGTGTCACGGACTACAAGCATCGCTAGGCACCTGCAACTTCCACTCAAGATGAATCATAACTCGGCGCAACCGGGACCTGACTAGATAGAGGTAAGGAGCTGGGCTCGAGTAAAAGGTTGTTCGTGTGCCCGGTACCTATTGGAGCTTTGATAACAGCGCCAAGCAGATGGCGTCTCGCCGTTCTTTGTTACATGGATCTGAGAACCCGCCATTGTTTACCTAGAGATATCTTTCCTACCTTAGAGATGCAGCAGAAAAAAATGAGAATAGCAGAAAATATCGTCGTCATTTGGGGAACTTGAGCTGAGGTTTCCATCATCATATTTTGGCTCTGCCCTGGCAGCCCCCAGGCCTGGGTGGCCCCAACGCCAGGCCTTTTTGATGATCTGCGCCAACAAGGTCGGGTTTCGCAAGTCGGCGGTGGGGTGGAGGGCCGGGGCGCAAGAAGGTGAGAGTCTCCAATCTGGGTACGCAGCAAGATGCATCTGGATCTCGCATTGCTCTTGAAGATGATCGCTTTCGCTTCTCTCGTGTCATCAACATCAATTCCGTCTTCGCTTTCATCTAGAACGTAACAACATATGATCAGTCAAATAACTGACCATTTGAAAGGAGAATGAGCACGGCGCATTCACACAGTTCACAGTCATAAAGGGTACGACCTGGGGCTCTTCCATGTCCACCGACAGCCAGAAATCAAAGTGGGTCCCGGAGAAGAACCGCTAGATTCACACGAATGGGATTCCGTCACCGTGCCAGGAAATCACACCCAATACCCTAGATGAAAACATCAAATGCTGAAGCTCACCTTGTGAAAGCTGCTACCTAGTGGAATTCATTATAACTTAATAAGCCCAGCTCGAAATGCAAAATACCAAATGTTCAGGCTACATAGAGGTAGCTGGCTGTTGATACCCAGGACGGCGGGAGACGGGAGGACGGTCGGGTTGTCGTAACAAAAAGCAGGGCCGATCCGCCTGGGGTCCAAGCGCTCATCCTTGGGCTGCCCCTGTGGGCCCCAAACTGTGGTCAACCCGAACCCGCGAAACTTGTCCCTCACTTCCAGTTCTTGCACCGTTTCCCACAAGATGAAGTAAAAAAAAAAGCCAACACCCCTACAAAGTATCTAGGTGTACATGAAAGCGTTTTCTATTCGATCAAGTCATTTGCACGACTTTGGCAGCCGGCAGGACCTGGAATCCAGCACGTGGCACACCAGTATGACCACCACCACCACCGTCGATGTTTCGAGGTGTTGATCAGTGGAGGAGATCTCAACCTCCCATCCTTACCCAAACATATAATGATGAATGAAAGCGGAGGGAGGTATTCGTTGATGACGACCGACCAAACCAAACCAAAGCTTGGGACTCGACCTGAAGGCATCACTGCCATCCGCTCTCGTCTTTCATACACACTGTGTCAGTGTCTTATACATATTTTCGCTTCATGACCACAAACGAACATCTACCTACCTTCCAACTCAGGAAAGCTATCCCGAATGGTCGTTGGATCGCGTCTAACAGATCACCAACGGAACAAAAGACGTGGGATCCATAGTAACAAAGAAAAGGTCGCGCGCCAACCGTTCGGCGGCTAACAACAAACAGCCTCTTCGCCTCTTTCGCTTGGATCGCTTCTCCCCGACTACCGCGCGGCTGTGGTGGAGATCTCTGTATAACGGGTTGGTGAGGAACACAGTGAACTTTGGGATAGAAACCCTCTATTATCGCTTGAAAATGGGCCCGAACAATTGTCATGATCTTCAATCTCTCACACTGCCCGTTGTCAAGCGGGTGGTCCACAGCCATGTGGTCGTCCGTGACACTCTTTTAACCCTTTTACATAGTACACTTTCCGTGACTTTGCACTCGCTTACCTACCCACGTTCGCTTCCGAGCGATCACTGATCACTGGTCAAACCGAACCTCATTTCCCAATATGTCAAGGTAGCATGATCTACTTGACATATGTATCCTGGAAAGCGATCTTCCTTCCCGATATGCCCTGTAAGCTTTTCGGAAATGGCACTTTCATCGCAATTCCGAGGTGACCTTTAATACGCTGCAGTATAGGTCATAGGTAGATGGCAGCTGGATGAGTAAAATGCAACAGCGATGCCGAAGGTTTGGTTCGGTTCGGTTGATGCCCCTGGGCGCTTGGGCTTGGGGCTTGGGGGCGTTCATCCCGTTTTGGATTGCAGGTTGATCGAATAGTTCATGAGTTGTATAATCGCCGACGGTTCGTGGTTTTGTCGGGAAGTACTATCCTCAGACGTAAGACTTAGTAATAGATGAAAATGCCCATTGTTATGTTGTTAGGACCGGTGCCTGTACGCCTTTTTGTTTCAAGAGCTGCTTTGTTGAAACAATTTTCTGGTGAAATCCGGGGTCGTTTGTAGTGTACCGTACCTGAATAGTTCGTTTTAAGCGAGTCAGGGTCCATAGACTAGTTTCAGGGACTATCAGCCTAGCTATCTAGCTGTGTCGTAGTGTACCTTGACCATTGTCACCAACCGAATTCCTACGTCTTTTTCTCCGTGTGTTGAAACGTTGTGAGTTGGTTGCAGATATCTTTCGCCAACCTATCAGTGAATTCTGTCCTACTTTCATCTTTTTCGCGCTCCCACTTTGGGTCATCTGTGTCTGTTACACCGCACAGGCATCAGCGTTGCATAACACTGGACTGACAAATACTTAGCGGGAATCGAAGACTTGAGAGTCGGGGTTTAAGGTACAAGCACGCTACGTTAGGTGCCGCTGCTAGACCTTCTTGGGCGAGCGCGGGATGAACGCCGGGCGGCCGGGAGAGAGACAATGACAAGAGGATGCCACCTGTAGGTCGAGAATTGCGGCGTTGCGGGGATGATCGCATTTGCTGTTCTGATAATGTTGGGCTTTGAAGTTCAAAAGCTCCCGCGTAAAGACTGATAGCCACTGTAAGGCTTCCTAAGAATGGTAAGAGCGGGTCAAGTTCATCCTGTTTGAATCTCAAAGAACTTGGGGCCAAGGTCGGCCAAATCTAGACCCTTCAGTCTAAGTACTGCTGGTGTGACGGTTCGCCGCTATTGTGTCGTAGTAAATGTCGTTCCTAATTGTCTCTCGAGTTGCTCGTTAGCAGCGGCCGATTCAACTCGGCCTTTCTCTCTCTTCAGAAATACTCTGCAGCAGTCAAGGAACCAGGAAGAAGAGATACAAAAGTGCGGCAGAGGGAAGCTGGCGATTGGGTCCCTAGGGCGCCACCACCTGCGAAGTCCGGGACCTTCAACCTCGAACGAAAACACAAGTACCGGAAGCCTTTTGACTGTTGGTCTGGACTATCACGAGCTTTCGGACTCTAGGGTCGAGATTTGGTAACAAGTTGCGTTGAATGGTTTGCCTTCTTCATGAGCCTTATTAGATAGACCACAGCTGTGGTTGGAAATACTTTAGATTCAGCCGTCGTTAGCATTTCTCATGATACTGAAGGTTGTTGCACTGTGCTGTATGGTGTGGACAGTAGCAGAGGTGCGCGCAAGGATCTCCTATGCACGTAACACTCAAACCCTGATTTCACTGTCCGGAGTCTGTGATAATTTGCCCTGAAAACCCTGGCTGGCTGGCACTGGGACTTTCCGTCGATAGGAAGGATGCTGCCAGATGATGGTCATTGACCTGGTCCCTGGTAGAGATGATTGATCGACTGTGGAAATGGGATTGTCGGCCTCCGAAAAAGACAGCACTAGTGCTTTTGATAGTTCATCTGTGTTATGTCTCCTTGAGTGCTGTACAGCGACGGGAAATCCACGTGTAGGTCTGGAATTTCAGAGTTTCGGGTTGTGGTTCCCTTCAGTTGGTTGGCGTCCGCCTGCCATGGGGCTCCCGTCTCTCGTGTCCTCTCGTGTCCTTGGCCCAAGACTCGAGAACATGGACTTGTGCAACCCACCTTGTACCATCTAGGTTTTCCTTTGGATGCCCTTCTGACGGTAAAATGTGCCTGGCTGACTTTGGTATTGGTAGCCTCGACATTCGGTGAGTTGGTCACGGCCTTGATTCACCGACAAACGTGCCCCAGACCTTTAGACGAGGAGTATGCTGCCTTCAGTTACTTGTTGCGAGATGTCGTAACCTGGCAGTGAAGATGTCAGTTGGAATCAGAACTGGCAGGACGTGATGGCAGAAGCCGTTTCATAGAAGCTGGCTGCTGTATGCCATTGTCTGAAATGAGCTTGATGAAGTCTTCTAGTCCGGCCTGCTGGGGGTGAAGGATGCATGGATGAATGATGAGTGCATGGTGACTGGCTCGAGACAGAGTGACCGAAACGAAAAAGTGTACACAGTGTGCCACTATTCTTGATGGGCTTGACGGCAGCGGGGGATCAGAGCGAGGGTGTAATGGTGGGGCCTCCTGCGACCATTTATTGGGCTTTGATTGGCCCATGTGCTATTGTTGCTGCCAACCGATCGTCGTCGCAGCGGTACGTACCGGTATTCCCGTCGCAACTCGTCGACACCTGAAATTCGACAGAACAGCAAATCTCATCTCCCAGGGCTGCAATCTCATTGTTCAAGTTGGAACGCCGGTTGTCAATACAGAGCGGTGTACGACAGACCGGTTGACTCTGAAATGATCTAGGAGCAACTGACAAACTCAACAACAGTATGACCGGTTGTCGTCGGGTCGGTCGGCAGTTGGGTCTGACAACGGCCCGTTCGGGGTCCATGGCGTGTCATCCGTGTCATCCTCAACATGTCGTCGCCCTTTGCAGACTCTGTAAAGTGCGAGCCCTCCGCTTGAGGATGCCCTGACTACCTACACTTTTCGCACTCAAACCTTTCCGATTTTGACCTTCCAGCAGTTCCCCATCTGAATCACTATCCTGTCCTGGTTTCCCACTCGGTACATTTCTTTTCTTTTTCTCGGGCGACACTTTCTGAATTTGGCCCCAAGGGGCATTTGGGAGTCCTGGACGCTTCAGTTGTTGGCTCACGGATGCAGGGCCCCTCGCCTCTTGGCCCCCAACTTCGCTCATTGGGCAGGTCCGTCAGGTCCAAGGCGACACAATTCAGCTCGTCTCACCCACAGTCGGCCTTTTTCAACAGCGATTAGGGTTCACATTTCAGCTTTCATCTGTCGCCTTTCTGGCTCAGTGCCTAGGGCTATCCGGACGGCTCAAAAGGTTCGGCCTGAGCAGGCACACTGGCCATTGAGGGGGGCATCGTTCGGCAAGGTAAAGGTAAGGTAAGGCAAGGCAAGGCAAGGCAAGACAAGAGCAAGAGAAAAGGCCGGTTGTTGAGGTGATGCAAGTCTACACCCCAGGGAAAACAATCGTGTCTCATCTCAAACGGGGGCGAAAGCGATTTCTAGCTGCCCCCTGATTTTTGAGGTCGAGCATTGTTTGGTTGTTTGCCCACCCCAAGTTAGAGAAAGCGCTGCCGAATGGGTCCGCAAAGAGCGTTTCAAACAAAGGGGACTGAATTCATGGTGAAATGTGAATGGTCTCTCCGTCCACCTCTGCTGTCACTTTAGCTTCGCATGCAAAATAGACCAATGGCCGTAGACGAGCAACATGCATTGCAGAGAGAAAGACGAGGTACATTCCTCTTTGGAGGTTGCGGCAGCTGTGGTGCAACGCCGGCGAATCCCACCAGACAGGACAAGCTGTCTGTCTGCCGTCACCAGGTTGGCATGATGCCTTCATCGTCTCCAGAACCTTTGCGGGAAACCCTCAAGTAAAAAGGAGGCATCTTCAGGGTTGAAGGTGGAAGAATAGGTAATGCATCGCATCGGATTGGGTAACATGCAGGTCAGGGTTGGACGTGAACAAGGGTATTTCAGTGACACCACAGCCAACCCAGGCTGAAGAGAGCTTGATAACGAACCCCTAGACTGGTGAAAGAGAAGAGAGTTAAGGTTGTCCTGGTGACGGGATTCATGTTGACCATTGTTACCAACACATACAAACAGATAATGCCCAATGCGGGATGCGAAATGGACGTCCCGTTGCTGTCAAGCTTCACGATATCATTGCAGAGGAACAATCCATCCATCATCCATGAACCATGGCCGCTTTAACCCCGGGCTCCCCCGAACGGACGGGACCTTCCCGCCGCTTTGCCTGACTAACATTATTTACCTTTTAAGCTCCAGAGCTCAGAGGAGAATGTTAGTACCTTCCTAGGTAGATGATAGCTTCCCCGCCTATCCTATCAGACGTCGTCAGTCGAAAACCAAAAGCAAAAAGTACCTTCCCCCTCACGAGGTCACGACATACCTGCTTCACACCTCAGATCTACAAACCTAGATCTCGATATCCTTTCTTCCTCACACGGCGACAAGCTCCTCAATGCTAGCTACCTCTCGAGCATCGCCATCACTGCGTCTCTTTTCGGCCACCATTCATAGCTTCAGTCTTAGACCCAACAGTAACACAGCTTCCTCCTTTCGCTCCCACGTGGTCCGCTGCCACTTCTTCTCATCTACTGCTGCAAGGATGGCCCCTCCCAAGTCCGCCTACGGCTTTCTTGACTTTGTCAACGCCTCTCCCACTCGTATGTTTCCGATTGTTTACTATTCAGTTGTCGTGATTGAAAGCTTGCGATCGTAGTGAGCTGACCAGCGTGAACCCCTCCCCCTCTCTGCAGCCTACCATGCCGTAGCCACCTCAGCCGCCCTCTTCGAGAAGGCCGGCTTCAAGCTCATCCGCGAGCGCGACAACTGGGCCTCGGTCGTCCAGCCCGGCGGCAAGTACTACCTGACGCGCAACGGCTCCTCCATCGTCGCCTTCGCCGTCGGCGGCAAGTGGAAGCCCGGCAACCCCATCGGCATGATCGGCGCCCATACCGACTCCCCTTGCCTGCGCGTCAAACCCGCCAGCAAGAAGAGCGCCCACGGTTTCCAGCAGGTTGGCGTCGAGCTCTACGGCGGCGGTCTCTGGCACACCTGGTTCGACCGCGACCTCAGCGTCGCCGGCCGCGTGCTCGTCAAGGATGGCGACGGCAACTTTGTCCAGAAGCTGGTCAAGGTCGACAAGCCCATCCTCCGTGTTCCCACTCTGGCAATCCACTTGCATCGCCAGTCCAACTTTGACCCCAACAAGGAGGATGAGCTGTTGCCCATCCTCGGTCTGGTGGAGAAAGAGCTCAACAAGCCCGCTGAGGCTGCCCCCGAGAGCGCGACCGAGGAGGCCGAGGCCGACTTCCAGCCTCTCAAGGCCATGACGGACCGCCACCACTCGCAGTTCCTCTCCGTCGTCGCCTCCGCCGCCGGCATCTCGTCCGCCTCGGACATCGTCGACTTCGAGCTGATCCTGTACGACACGCAACCCTCGTGCCTGGGCGGTCTCAACGACGAGTTCATCTTCTCCGCCCGCCTCGACAACCTCAACATGACGTACTGCTCCGTCATGGGCCTCATCAATTCTGTCGAGAGCACCTCCACCTTGGAAAACGACATCTCCATCCGCCTAGTCTCCTGCTTCGACCACGAAGAAATCGGCTCTCTCTCCGCCCACGGCGCCGACTCCAACCTCCTTCCCGCCATCCTCCGCCGCCTCTCCGTCATCCCCTCCCTCAACGCCGACTCCACCGAAACAACCCCCATCTCCGAAACCGCCTTCGAACAAACTCTCGCCACCTCCTTCCTGGTGTCCGCCGACATGGCCCACTCGGTGCACCCCAACTACGCCGGCAAGTACGAGGCCAACCATAGACCGGAGATGAACAAGGGCACGGTGATCAAGGTCAACGCCAACCAGCGGTACGCGACCAATAGCCCCGGGATCGTGCTGCTGCAGGAGGTGGCCAAGCGCGCGAAGGTGCCGTTGCAGGTGTTTGTTGTCAGGAATGATAGCCCGTGTGGAAGCACGATTGGGCCTATGCTTAGCGCTAAGCTGGGCGTGAGGACGCTGGATTTGGGAAATCCGCAGTTGTCGATGCATTCGATCAGGGAGACGGGAGGGAGCTGGGATGTGGAGCATGCTATTGGGTTGTTTAAGGGGTTCTTGGAGACGTATGGGGAGTTGGAGGCTAAGATCTTTATTGATTAAGCTGCCCTGAGCTTGGATGGATGATGGTGGGTTGGTTTGGTAGAGGTTGGAAATCGGTTATGGGATTTGGCTACTAGCTACTGACCCTGGAGACGGGTGGGTTGTTTTGATCCCATGTATGGGCGTTTGGATGTGGCGAGGTGTTTGGGTTGGGATGATAGAAGGGATGACGTTACTACCCTCAGTAAGGCCACCTGGAAGAAGGGAAAGAGGTTTGGGATACCGCGAAAATGGATGTTGGGGAAGAAACAGAATCATGGTCATTGTATAAGTCATGAATACAGTCCCGGACTGTTGGGATTACATAGCGGAAAAGGGGTGAACGTATGTAACCACCTACCACTTAGGAAGAGATAGCATGAGCGTCTGTTCCCGATTAACATCGGTGATATTCGATCAACCTCTCCTGTTCATATGAAGATACGCTGTAAGCGACCAAGAAAGGTAGATGTATCTACGCTAAATACTTCTATAGATGCAAGAACGAAAGTGATTGATCTCTAGACCACGACAATATGCAAAACGATGATGCGTATAATAGATTCCTCGCCGCCCTGAAAACGCCGTGAGGCGCCTATACGGGCGCCATGCCAAATGTACTTGTAGTGTAGACCAGGAAAAATCCACGTACAAACCGAAAAATATACAGAAAAATGCCATCCATCCGACCGATCTCTTTCTTATGCATTCATTCACCATCTTCCATATCTTCTCCCGCTTCAAACTGAGAAAAATATGCATGATGTCGTCTGGATAGGCACAAATCGTTGTCCAAAAAAAGAATCATTCCTTACCCTCTTTCTCCTCTAGCTCACGCATGTACTTGACGAAGGTCTTCTTATGCGTCTGTTCGTGGGACTCTTTGTTAGAAGATCTGGGAACCAACAAGTGGGGAATAAAGGGGAAGGGGAGGGAGGGAATAAACTCACCATGCCAGCATATTTCCCATCTCTCAAAATGCAAATGTACCTCAACCCCAACTTGACGAAAAGCTCATAGACCAAGTCCATGGGGGATCGGATATCCAAAGCTACTGGTGCCTATTTTCCCGTCCATCGTTAGTTCTTCATCCGCCTACACATCTTTTCCAACATCCAGGGAATACTAACCGGATCAATATAGGGCGAAAAATCCGTCGGATCCCTCCTCCCCCCACCCTCCTCATCATCACTATCATCAATACTCGGCACATTCGCCATCAAACAAAGCGCCGTGCTCTCATCCGGCAAGTTATCCAACGCATACTCCAGGTCCGGCGCCGGGATCAGGCCCACGAGGATATCGTTCCTGATAATCGGCAAACCCCCGTCCAGCTCGCCGGCCCTGTGCAGCGACTCGAGCTTGGAGCGTAGCGACGTAGCCGGCACGAGCGGCGAGTTGGAGATGTCGATGATGCGCTCGCGCCGCACGCGGGGGACGATGTCGATTAATTCGGATGTGAACACGGGCTTGTGCTTGTTGTTGAGGAACGGATACGAGTTCATTTCCGTCAGAAGATCGTAAATGCTCAGCGGCTCGATCGCGTCGGCCGTCCACTTGGCCACCAGGATGGCCAAACTGAAAGGGAGCACATAATCCAAACTGCCGGTTAGCTCGAACAGGATGACGGCCAGCGTGACGGAGAGGCGGGTGACGCCGCACATGGTGGAGCCGGCGGCGATCAGGCCGTAGACGCCGGGTTGGATGCACGAGACGGAAGAGACCTTGTTGCAGCTGCTAAACATGGCTGTGTCGGGGAAGGCGAGGACGAGCCATTGCACCATGTGCCCGATGAGCCGGCCCATGAGACCGCCGACTACCATGGAGGGCACGTAGATGCCCGCGGGAACTTTGATGCCGAAGGTGATGATGGTTAGGAAGCCCTTGATGAGGAAAGCCCAGAGCAAGTGCCACAGGATGGGCGGGATATCGGCCTTGGAATCGGGGCAGAGGCCGAGATCCTCTAGGTTGTTGTCCCGGTCATCGCATGGTGCCGCGAGGTTATACAGTAGCTTGGCAACAGGCATCTTGGTCAGGCCGTTCCAGTAGCCGATCAGGCCGGTTACAAGCGCCACTAAGACGACTTCTAGAAGAGGATGCTTCTTGATGACGGGGATCCTGCGGAAGGTCACCGCCCATTTGCGGGATGCCTTGATGAAGAGGGCACCGGCCGCGCCACCGAGGACTCCGACAAGGATGAAGCTCACCAGCTCAAAGTACTCCCAGTCGATCAGATACCGCACCTGGAACATGACGATCTTTTGGGTTCCGTAGGGGTTGAGGAACTTGAGCGTCAACGCCGCCGTGATGCAGCAGAAGAAGGTCCTGAAGAGGGTCTTGGCAGGGAAGAAGTAGGCTACTTCTTCCAGTCCAAAGAGCACACCACCCAGTGGAGCGCCAAACGCAACAGCTACACCAGCGGCAGCAGCGGCAGAGAGAACCTCACGGCGTTTGGCATCGTTGCGATCATACTTGCTGAAGAGACGGCAGGCAATGTTGCCGACGCAGGTCGCAATGTGGACATACGGGCCTTCCTTGCCCAAGCTCAGACCAGACGCAACGCTCAGAACAAGACCGACAGTCTTGATAATGAGAGTTTTGAGACCCAGGAACCCGTGGAGGACGAAGCCACTGAGAATGACGCGAACCTCGGCGACACCGCTTCCAGCAGCCGAGTAGTAGATCATCGGAGGGGCAGCGGCGGGCGGAGCGACGGATGCCCGTCGGCTGGGGGTACCGTTGCCATTCGGACTGTCAACCCTTTCATCCCCATCGCCTCCAGGTGACACCGGAGCAGCAGCCAGGTTCTCATCCAGCGTCGACAAGCGGTACGCCGAGGGGACGACGGTCTTGGTAGTCAGGGTGAGCAAGCAGGATACGCTGGCCAGAGTAATCGCCAAGCCGAGGTAGATGACAAACTCGGTCCAGCGCTCTCCGAACGGCCATCCATGCATGACCTCACCCCAGTCCCGCCAGTCGGTACAAGGACCGTGTGGACAGCATCTCTTCTCACTGATCAACCAGCCCCTTGCACAATAACCATCCTTGAAGTCGAAGAATGTCGATTCAGTGACGTCGACGACGTAGGCCAAGACAGCAATAACAAAGCCGACCAGAGCGCTGAGTATCCACCCCTGAGCACCGTCGAACAGAATGTAGACACGGCCCCAGAAGTCCTTCCGGCTGCGGAGGGCCTTGACTCGGTGGGCGTCGGCGATGCTATCGTGAACCCAATCGGTCGAGGTGAACTGGTCATACCAGACGCGGTCGTCAGGGAAAATGGACCCTTTGGGTTCGGAGACGGGTTCCTCTTGACGGTCGGCAAGGGCGCGTATCAGGCGCTGGCCCCAGGAGTTTGCGCGGCTATGGTGTCGGGTCGGTGGGTTGCTTCGCACGGTGTCTGTCCCTTCTCCCACTAAAGCCCAAGTGTCAGAAAACGTTCATAGAGATCAGAAAAGACAATAGTAACGTACTACCATAACTCTGGTTTCTGGAAAGGTTGGGAGCCCTGGGAGTACCATGAGCACTAACTATGCGGACGCGCGAAGCACGGGTAGTTCCCAGTAGAGAAGTGCGCTCATCAGGGGCACCGCCAGCTTGGTTCATGTTGGATCGTGTGCGGCGATAGCTTGAGGGTGAGCTTGGAACCGAGAGATATGACTGTTGTGAAGGTTCTACCGATAGTAGACCATCCGAGTCGTTCTGGCTGTTCTGGTTGCTGTCGTTTTGGCCATCGCGAAGCTCGCGCATCCGAGGCGCGTGTTTCCTCCCCGCCATCAGAGACTCGTCGTCTTTAAGTAACGAGAAACAATAAAGGACGAGTCCAGGGTTGTGGTGAGTGGAAACTAGTCAGGAATGTGGTGACGAGTGAAACCCTCCCTGAACTCGGTGTCAGATAAGAAACGGGTCAGATATAAGCTGGGTGAGGGTTGTCGAGAGGTGATCGGTGGTCGGTGGTATGGGTGATGTCGCAGTTGGGTTGAACCAAGAAACAGCGCTGGCCGCCGAGAAAGCGCAAAACAGGAAGCAACAATGTCGAAACTTCAAAGACGAAGCTTGTAAGGGTGACACGTCGGTTATGGTTACAAAGCCTGAACCAGACAGACGCTGATCACCGCCGCGTTCTCCGTTGGTCGCAACGACGCCCTCGGCCTCGAAGCCGGCAAGTCACCGTCGTAAGAGGATGTTGTCGAGGTGGTGTTGGGCAAGAGGCAACCTGAAGACGACAGATCGCAAAGGAGCGCAAAGAATGGGAAGGGCTGACCGGTATGACGGCAGTGTCTAGTCCCACGTGCGCACCCTGATAGGTATGAGCCGTCCAAGGATGTTTGTTGGCGTAGCTTGAAGCCGATAGCCGACCGAACACTAACAGGACTCGATATTTGACACGAGGCGCAGCTGTCAGGGAAAACAAAAAGGGTTGTCAGATGGCTGCTTTGGGTGTCGGTGTAATTGGTGCCCGTGTAAGTGTGACTGGTTTGTCGGTACTGTGCCAGAAAGGGTTTTCCGAAGGTATCACGGGAAGTTCGTAGGGGCGTTTGAGGGTGCGACAGCAGCATCAAGTGACGATACACCGAGCATCGAGAGAAAAAAAAAAAAAAGAAGAAGGACGTCAAGCATGCAGGCCGCAGCAAGCCATGCCGCGGTACATATATGTAAAGCAAGGACGGGAAGGGTGTGACTGGGGGGCATTGGTAACTCCGCCCATTCCCTTTGCACATCATCCATCCCGCCAACCCGCTTCAGCGAATGTGCATGATTGCCGCGCTATCGCGTATCTCGGGAGAGAACGACAGGACAAGAGAACCTTTCTGGCCCGCCAGGGTGGATTAGCTTCGGGTTGCGGGGGTGGTTCGGGGGTTCGAATGGCTTCCTCATCCTCATGCAACGCCAGCAACGAATGGCTCAATGGGAAATCCTCGCGTGAATGGCACAAATCCCACTGCAACAATGAACTCTGGTGTCTCCCAGGCCTCCCCCTGCGCCAATATCCACGCAGCCGTCCAGGCCGTCGTCGAGCTGCCTGGTTTATGTCATGGTCAGGCAGCCCCATGTTCCCAGAGCGACCCCGAAGGAACCCCGTGGGCTTCATCATTGGAGGAGACGGAGGGGTCCAGGGCAAGGAAGATATCTCAGCCGGGTTAGGGTTGGAGGTGGTGTCGTCGTACGATAAGGCGCCATTTTCCACTGCTCGTCAGCGTCGTCCACAACGGCCCAAGGATCGGCTGTTTCGCAGCAGCCAAGACAAAAGAGGTGCCCCAAAGTTGCATGCTCCACTGGTCACACCAGCACTTGAGGTGACATTGAATCCCTGTGAGCACTTGTAGAGGTAACCTCTAGTGGCACCTCAGATTCAAGTTGCCATCCATGTTGATGAGGGACTGATGGAAGAAAAGAGACTCATGCTCGGCTGACATGGTGCCGAGTAGGTCTCACAATATCTTGCTTTGATCTCGATCGCCTGTTCATCTGGAATCTTTGGATCAACACTCAGATCTGCTATCACTTATCAGAGCAGTGATGAAAAACAGTCAGGCAGACACGGAACGGGAGTCTGGATAGAAACTGGGGGTTGGGGATCAGTGGAGCCCCCTTCCTTTTGTCCCCCGGCATCTCGAATTGGGTTTTTGGAGATTGCCGTGTCAGTGATCATGGAATTGGCATGCGGGGTACGGCGGCGCTAAAAGCCTCAAGAGTCAATGTGGAAGAAATAAGTTTTTGGCGTGAGGTGATGATACGTAGGATGCCTCACTCTGGCCATACCCATCCGCCTCAGTATGGCCTCTTCATGTTCGTCTAGGTCTTGCTGATTCACATTCGCAATCGGGAATCGCAAAGATGGAAACCTTGGTCCAGAAAGAAAAGAGGTTGTGATAGGTATTCTCAAGGGTCACCCATCGTACATCATGGCCGTGGAACTCTCTAGCGGTTTCACACACTCGGCGTCGCTGTAATCCGTGCCCAGCGGGTGAAAGTGGGTCTGCTCGAGGTCCACTGTTAGGTCCTAGCGTCCACTGTCACCTCTCACTGTGCCACTGTGAGACCCAACACTCTGTTACCGCTGGAAACTGCAAATCATCCACTGCCAGCTGTCCTGTCTTTAACATCATCTAACCTCCTTTGCCTTCAACGGCATCGCGTCGACCAATATTGCGGACTTTCCTATGAGGACAGAGGCCTTCGAAACCCGGTGGAGCTGATCGGAACTTATGGAGGAAATTCGGGAGACCAACGAATTGCCATGTCGTCCAACGAGGTGAAACGCCGCGCGGTGCCCAAGTTCACCTCATTCGCACCAGCCACACCAGTCCCGGAGGTAGACTCCGAGAAACGACCGTCGACAGACCGGGGCTCATCACGAGATCAGGAGAAGAGGGAGGACCGTGAACGACGGCATCGCCATAAGGATCATGATCGGGACCGTCACAAGGACAGTGACAGAGAGAGGGAAAGGGACAGAGACAGGCATCATGACAGGCATCACAGCCGACATCATGACCGAGATCGCCATCACCGCAGACGGTCAGCCAGCCCTGCTTCACAGGCCAGAGAAACCCGTCCTCCACGTCACGAACTGTCAAATATCAGCCAGAATACCGATGTTTTCTACTTCGACAAAAAAGAGGACCCCTTGATTTTCCGCTATGGCGGAAATGAGCGCTCAAAAATACCATCTTATCGCCGCTTTGGTGCTGGAAAAATTATCGGTTCCCCAGGGTATCTCTCCGTTTATTTCGAGGGTTCAAAAGAAGTCTTTACTATCAGAGGCCCAGGAGAGGGTAGGGGCAATGGTTCTGTCTTCAGAGACAAGACTTTGATGACCTGGGCCAGGGCCAAGGGAGCGAAAGCAAAGCACATTAAGCCTGGTGAGGGTGATGGAAATGGAGGATCAGCGGCAGAGGATGGCGACTTCATATCTCTCGAGCCCTCAAGGAAACGGAAACGAGCCGATAGATCACCAGGGCCTGGCGATGGTGAAAAGACACCGGATTACAGGTCGATCTACGGCAAAGCCAAGTCAGAAGATGAGGAATCTGATGGCCACGAGAAATCCTCCGATTCGGAGAGCGAAGACAAGGTGGGCAGTCATCTTTCAGAGATGTCAGCCGCTAAGAAGAGATCTCTTGAACTCCATCGCCAGATCAAAAACAGTCCCGGGGATACCAAATCTTGGCTTGAGTTGATTGGGTTGCAAGACACCCTCTTCAGGGAGCATCAACTTGAGGACCAGCCCATAATGGGGGATCAGGTAAAAGCTCTGGCCGAACTCAAGCTATCTCTCTATGAAGAAGCCCTTCCCCACGCAACCGACATCTCTCTCAAGGATACTCTGTTGAACAGAATGATGCGCGAGGGTGAAAAGGTGTGGGATCCCAAGCAGCTTGCGAAGCGCTGGGAAGAGACCACCAAGACCAACCCGGACAGCTTCCTGTTATGGGTTTCACGACTAAACTTTGAGCTCTCGCAGGTGGCAACTTTCACATACGATGAACTGAAGACTGTCATGGTGACCAAGTTGCAATCATTGAACCAAGCTCTAGCAATCGCGTCTTCGGATGAGAATGCTGTCGCCACGCTCTGCAGCCAGCTGATTTACGTTTTCGTCAGACTAACGTGCTACCTTCGGGACTCGGGATACGTCGAGCTGGCTGTGGCCGCATGGCAAGCAACTCTGGAACTGAACTTCTGCCGGCCCAGTAACGCAACGGACTTCCAATCAGTCATTGAGGACTTTTCGGACTTTTGGGAGAGCGAAGTACCACGGATAGGTGAGGAGAATGCCAGAGGTTGGCGTCACTTTGTTGAAGACATGGGCGCTATGGCCGACCCACCAGAAGCAATAACAAGGACGCCATCTGGGATGCCTCAAACGAGGGACCCATTCAAGGCTTGGGCATCGCTAGAGCGAAAAGAGGCGGCAGAGGCAAGAATGCCGGCTCGTACTCTGGACGAAGGAACAGATGATGACCCATTCCGAATCATCATGTTCTCGGATATCAAGGACTTGGTGCTGTGGTTTCCACCTCGGGTGCTCCCACAGGTGCAGCTTCAATTGATTGATGCCTTGTTGACATTTTGTCGACTTCCCACTGGAGCGGAGTATTCTGCGTTGAAAGACTCGTTCATTGCACCTCGCGGACAAGCCTTTGAGTCTGCGCTGAATCAACTAGGCCGCCGTGAAGCCTCGACTTCTGTGGAAATAGAGAGAAAGCCACCATTGTTTGGACAACAAGGTGGCAATATGCCTCTCTCACAAGAACTCCTCTTTTCAGGGCAGGACTGGTTTCAGTATCTCGGTCAATGGTCTGCTCTCAGCAAAGAGGCGGATGGTGAAGTTGATCCTTGCTGGGTACTCGAGACACTGCGCTTCCTGGTCCTTAGCTGTGGTATCGAACAACTGGCTGAGTACTATCTGGCAATGGCATGGCTCAATGAGCATTCTGAAGCCAAGAAGGTCGCCAAGGGCCTCTTGAAACGCTACTCATCCAACATGAGACTATACAACGCCTATGCCATGATCGAGTTCGCAAACGGAAACGTTGACATGGCCGAGAAGGTACTACTCTCGGCAACAAGCCAAAATTCTGCCGACAGCCAGCTGCTATGGAACACCTGGGTATGGATGCACCTGAAGGCGGGAAAAAATCAACTCGCCCTGCTTCGGCTGCTGTCTTCCGTGGACAGTACCATAGATGTGAAAAACGGCTCGCCAGTCTCGCCAGCTTTGCTCTTAAAAGGAAGAGCCCACTTCTCTACCAAACGAGACTACTCCCTCTCCTCTCACCAACTAGAACCAGCACTACAATATGCCGAAAGCTTTGCCCTTCTCGAGTACCTCTCAACAACCGAAAACAGCAGCAGCACGAAGTCCCCAAGCCAAGGCAACATCGCTTCCGCCCTCGCGAACATCAAATCCTTCGCTACAGAGCTGAGCTCCCTAGGTCACCAAACCCTCCACGAACGACTCCTCCAAACAGCCGCTCGCCTGCTCTACCACCACGCAACCCACGGCCCTTACAAGCCTTCCACCCTACGCAAACATCTCCACGAATTCATCCGTCTCTTCCCCCACAATACGCTCTTCCTCTCCCTCCTCGCCTGGGCAGAGCAATCCACTCTCCGGATTAACGACCCCATCCGCTCGATCGTGCGCGAAAGCTTGTCCTCAACAAAAGAAGAAGATACCAGCAGCCAAGAAGATAGTCACACAGCAGTACCAATCCCCACCTACCGCTTCGCAATCGAATACGAGCTCCTCTCCGGCGCCGGCCTCAAACCCGGCACCGCAACAGTCCACTCCACCAAAGCCGCATTCGAAGCCGCTGTTTCGGATCCCTCCGCTTGCAAATACAACGTGGACATATGGATCGGTTACATCCGGTTTCTTACGCAGGTGTATCTACACGCACTGTCTTTATCCTCTGGGTCTTCTGCCAAGGATAGTAGCGGAAAGAAGAAGACAAAAACCAGCGGCAATCTGCAAGTAGCGAACGCCCTCAAGGCTCTTAAAGACGTCTTTTATAGAGCCGTTGCTGCCTGTCCTTGGAGCAAGAGGCTTTACATGGAGGCGTTTTCTGCTGGTGCTGGAGAGTCTGGAGGGGAAGGGGGTGCGTTGGTGAAAGAGTTGAATAGTGGGGAGTTGAGGGCGGTGGTTGGGACGATGGCGGCGAAGGGGTTGAGGGTGCATGTTGCTTTCGAGGGGTTTGAGAAGAAGTGGAAGGAAAAGGAAGAAGAAGAAGAAGAGAGGGTGAGGGGGGAGAAGGAGAAGGCTGAGAAGGAGGAAAAGGAGAAAAAGGCCAGGTTGGAACGGGAAAGACGATCGGATTTGGAAGATTCGCTACATAGAGATCGCCATATGGGTCCGGAAAGGGGTGACAGAAGAAGGGGGGACTATGAGAGGAATGGTGACCGTGATAGAAAAGAAAGAATGGGATAGAAGGAGGGAGGGAGAAAGGCATATCGATAGGAGATAAGTTGCTGCTTAGATTTTCAGGAGCGAAGCAGTGATTAGAATATATGCAGGCAATGAATGCAGCAGACATGACAGGAGTGAATGCCATAAGTCACTCTGGTAGGGCTAACTTCGCCGCATGTGCCTCAATTGGACCAGTGGAAACAGCGTAGATACTTGCACATCCTTAGAGAAAATAGTTCATAGTCCGAAATTGTATGGAAGGAAAATAAGTAACTGTCCTTTCGGCTCTTTTATCCAAATAACATCTAATATAACACGTTGAACCCTAACCCTGGAATGACATTACACTGTACCGACGGCCAGGTATAACACGCCCAGATAGCGTCATTACGTGCCACTGATCGACCCCTGGAGTTTTTGACATTTGACCCTTGCCGAGATCAACAATAATTGACACTTTGACACAATACAAAGTTTGGGACGGCTTCCGTCACCTTTGACCCAGGCGGCACGAAGCGAGGTGTTACCGATAACCTGGCAAAGTGGCTGGTTTTCCACTTCCAGTCGAAGGTGGCGCTTTTTTATGACAACAAAGCCCTTTCCTTTCATCAAGCGGTGTCCATTATCATCGCGACATCGCCGTCCCCTCTGCTAGTGTACGGTCAACAACTGGGTCCCGATAAGGCACTGACACTGCATTGTACTAGTCCGTCTTGTGGCAACCACAACCGCGACACCGACCGCGACCGGCGTACACACTTCTTGTACATCCACTTCACACCGAACCTACAACCCCCCTTGGAAGACTAAACACCAAAAGGGGAGGATCGAGATCGCCATGGATAGAGTACAGCAACGCTGTTATCGCGCCATTGTAACTTGAGACAGCAACGGGTACAAACCATGCGCACCCCACCAACTCTTTTCCTGGGCTTGCTGGGTCTCCACGCAGTTGCAGCGGGACTCCCAGAACCAGTATCGGTATGCGAATCGAGGACGGTCAACTACATCACCCATACCCTACCACAACAATGTCTTCGCACTTCATGGACGACCCCGACCGCCGTCACGAGCGCAGTCGCCGCCGAAACCACCTCATCTGAGGTTCCCAGTCACGAGACAACAGCGCCGGCGCAAGCGAACGAGACACAGCAGCAACACCATGACCAGCCCAAACCGTCGTCGGAACATACACAGGAGCAGACAAAGGAGGAGCAGGAGGATGAGGACTTGGCGGCTAGCACCTTCATGTCGTTTGAAGAATGGAAGGAGATGATGCTGCGCAAGTCTGGCGACCCCGCCAACACCAAAGGCGGGCAGAAGCAGTCGGGACAGCAGAGAGCCGGCGACCATGATCAGAACGGCCCCAGCAGCGATACCGACGGCCACGGGCCAGGAGACGACGGCGAAAATTCGCTGAACTTCGACGCCCTCTCGGAAAAGGTCTCGGAGCTGACCACTTCTCCCTCCGGCAACCCTTCGACCGACCACGGCAGTGGCAAAGCCAAGAAAGACGACCAGGTCGTCTACGAGGACGGTAAAACGCAATACTATCGCAGCAAGGATGCCGGAAAGACATGCAAGGAGCGCTTCTCGTACTCCTCCTTTGACGCCGGTGCCACCGTTCTCAAGACAAGCCCAGGGGCCAAGAACGCCAAAGCAATCCTCGTTGAAAACAAGGACTCGTACATGCTCCTCGAGTGTCATGCTAAGAGCAAGTTTGTCATTGTTGAGCTGAGCGACGACATCCTCGTTGACACGGTGGTCCTGGCCAACTTCGAGTTCTTCTCGAGTATGATCCGCCGGTTCAAGGTCAGCGTGAGCGACCGCTACCCCGTCAAGCTGGACAAGTGGGTTGAGCTGGGAACGTTCGAGGCGAGGAACTCGAGGGACATTCAGGCCTTCTTGGTGGAACATCCTCAGATCTACACCAAGTATATCCGGATCGAGTTCCTCAGTCATTACGGAAATGAGTATTACTGCCCTGTATCGCTACTCAGGGTCCATGGAACAAGGATGCTGGATACGTGGAAAGAGCCGGATGATAGGCACGATGATGAGCAGGAAACAATCGAAGCTCCGCCAGTGCAGGAGCAGTTGCCGCAAACCCCTGAACCTGAACAGCCGAGTTCTCATGTGGAACAACCAACTGTTGCCACTGAGCCCGCGCCAAGTACTGTTACTGAGGTGAAGGAAGAGACGCATGAGGAAACTGAGCCCATCCAAGTTGCAGAGCTGGGCTTTACGACTTGGGACCCAATATTCTATCGAGACTTCTCCCAACAGACTTGCGCATTGCGTTCGCGAACAACTGGCCAACCCACTCGTATCTCGCCCGGAGCAGACAACAACAAACACAACATTTCTGCTGGAAACCCCGATATGGCACAGGAAAGGTCCTCAACGGGAAGCGCTGCGCACGAGACATCGGTGTCCAAGGCTTCTTCAGGAGCACCCAAATCTCAGGAAACAGCCAAGGTCCAACCTGCCAGCTCCGCTGCCTCTCACACTTCTGTACCGCCTCAAGCAAGCAACACCACAGCGGGCTCTCCCAACAACAAGTCGCCTCCAGCCCGTCCTAATACCGCCAGCAACGAGACTGCTCCCTCGGCCTCTTCCGCCGCGAAAGCCCCTAGCAGCAGCAGCACGACCGGAACCACAGCCCGCAACGACAGCAAAGACAGCAACGCCAACAACGCCAACGCCGGTACCGGCGGCGGCCCCTCTAATAATAACAACAACAACAACAAAAATACCCAACAACAAAAACCCAGCCCCGGTGGCTCCCCCACCTCTTCAGGACACCCCGCCTCCCCCACCGTCCAAGAATCCTTCTTCAAAACAGTCCACAAGCGCCTAACCCACCTCGAATCCAACACCTCCCTCTCCCTCCAATACATCCAGCAACAATCGCGTTTCCTGCAAGACGTGCTCTCCAAACTCGAGCGGCGCCAGCTCACACGCGTCGACACTTTTCTCGACACGCTCAACAAGACGGTCCTCACCGAGCTGCGCAATGTGCGGCAGCAGTACGACCAGATCTGGCAGAGCACGGTGATTGCGCTGGAGACGCAGCGCGAGCAGACGGAGCGCGAAGTGGTGGCGCTGAGTGGACGGTTGAATGTGCTGGCTGATGAGGTGGTGTTTCAGAAGAGGATGGCGATTTTACAGAGTGTCTTGTTGTTGAGTTGTTTGGTGTTGGTTATTTTTAATAGGACTGGTGGTGGTGGTGGTGGCGGTAATGGCGGCGGGGGTAGTGCGTTGAACAGCAATGGAGGAATAGGAGGCAGGCCTAGTTCAAGAGGAGGAGGAGGAGGAGGGTGGTTTGATTCCCCCGTTCAGGCTGTGCAGCGACGGTCTATGAGACCTGGTTCTGGATGGATCAGTAATATGAGCATGAGCATGGGGATGAGTAGTCCGTTTCCGTTTTCGACGACGGCGTCAACGTCCGGACTGCAACAACAATCGACAACAACAGCAGCAGGAGAAACACATCCGGGTTCGGGTGAGGATATAGATGCCGTGGGAACAAGCACGGGTGTTGATACCGCAGCACAACACCACAATCAGCAGCAGCTTCACCCAAATGGCCGCCAACACCTGTTACAGACGCAGCAGCATTCATATGCTTACTCACGCAACGACAAAGCCCTCCCGCTCACTCCCACCTCCGAGTATGACAGCAGGGAAGGGACGCCGCTAGTTCACGCGTCGCCACTTCGGCAGACATCAACGACTATAGACGAGGTCCTGGCGCGAGAGGGTGCCGACGGTAATTCACCGTTGTATACGCAGTCGTCATTCGGACCCGAGCCCGAATGCGTCCCAGATCAAGAGGAGTCGTCTCAGTCTTCATCGTCTGGATCTGAGTCTGGCGGGTTCACGCAAGAGAGAACATCAGAAGTCTTCCAAGAAAGCACCGGGCCTACCCATAATGGAGTTACGAATGTACCTGTCCGTTCTAACTCTACCGAAGAAAGAAGCGAGAGGGTTGAGGAAGACGATATTGGTCTGCTACCGGTGGATTCCATTGAGGATCAACAGCAGCAAACACTACGGCCCCGAGCAAGGCCTCCACATACTCACCTTGGCTCGGGGGCCGTGAAGCCATTGCCTGCTCTACCAGAAACTTCAAGTTCATAATAACCTAATGCGTGGTGGTTGAGTTCGGCGGGATCATGCATGCCAGCAAGTCCATAGCAAAATATACGTTTAAGCATACAAGAACAACAAGTTGCCGGTGATCTGAAGTGGGTGCTAATACTACCTGAACACAACGTGAACACCAAATTCTCCCAAGGGGATTAACCGCTCATTACGCTACTAACACATACTGTGGTCTAAAATACACACTGCTGATCGCCCCTTGGGAGCAACTCTCCATCACAACTCCTCAAAACAGGCAATCCGGGCATGGGCCAACCATCTTTCCTAGACCGCCGTGGCCTTCAATGACCCCTTTGGCATAGTCCAATCTGGTTCCCGCCGATATACCATCCGAATCCGCCTTTTCGCCGATTTCCCTCAAACCAACAACAACCCATGGTGCTCAAAATGATGCTACTCTTTTTCTGTTTTTCTCCATGTGGCTTCGCAAAATCTGACAAACCTGTCAAAAAGCTGACCACCAATCTCAAAACGGCCATTCCATGCCAAATTTTTCACACCTTCTCATAAACTGTCGAAGATTGCAGAAAGTCAAATATCGTATGTATCGCGCGGAAAGGTGTCTCGAGCTTGTTTTTCGTGCTGTCTTGATATTGAAGCTCGGTGCTGTTTGCACGCTTGCGGCAACTTTGGCCCACAGCGACCAGTTACTGAGCCGGATAGATGGCCTGCGGTTGGGTCTGAGTGTCGTAGTCGTACTCCTCCAGAGCCGCAAGTCTGGTGCCACGATCGTACTGCGAGCGACGACGACGCTGCTCGTCGCGGAAGTGTTGACCCGCGTTCGGGGTAAACAGACCTGATACATGTGTAAGTGACATTCGTTCATCTATGAGTGGTAATCCCCAACCTACCGACGTGCTCAGCATTCTCGCAGCTGCGCTTCATCTTGGACTGATTGTCCGGCTCAGGGAATGGCTCTTCTTGTCCAGCTAGGTCAGGCCTGGGTCCGTTGGACGTGAAATACAACTGCGTAGTTTTAGTGACGACTCAACAATCAACAGAGTAGGGTTTGTTTCTCACCTTAGGCCGATAGTGAGGCGCCTCGAGCATGACTGAGCTGTTGCGGAACTTCTGAACGAGGCAGTCCTTTCCTTGGATGGCTTCGAAAGATCAGCATCGGTTTTTTGAGACGTGTTCAGCTAAACTTACTGGCATAGGATATCTCCGCAACCTTGTCGCTCTTGAAGCAGTTCCAGCGCTGATTGCCCCGAGCATTGACAAACTGCATAACGTGTTAGATTTGATCCGGCAATACGGAGTATGGCACTTACGTCGACGATATCCAAGGGCTTTGGAGTTGTCAGCTATTGATACATTAAGTTTGGTAACGGAGGAAACTTACATCGACAAAATTGATGAAAGCATATCCGACACTAACAAATCAGCAAACTTTGCGCACGACAAGGAGTGGGCTATCACCTACTTGCAGTCATTGGCAAAGTCGATGCGCAAATACATGAAATCGTACTTGCCCCAGCTTGACTCGTCAATGATTCGCTTGAGCATAGCTTGATCGACCTTGTTGGGAATGTTGCGAAGCATGATCTGAGACGTTAGTTCCGTTTGTTTCATCGAGTCTAAGAATCACTTACCGTAGTCCTGACGTCGATACCCTCCCGAATGCGGTTGGCATCGACGTGGTTATGATGTCCAGCCGCGTTGTGGTACGGCGATCTGGAAACACGCATGGCATTCTGACGACGGCCATCCGGTCGTCCAAACTGCTGCATGCTCTGAGGACTGGTATAGTCGTTCTGCATGGCCATTGGCGTAGCGGGCGGCGTGTAGATGGAGGAATTCATCACAGAGAGTCCACCACTCATCGGCGTCAGAGGAGTCAGAGGCGCAACGCTATGGCCGCGGGTAGGGGTCTGATCGAGTACATAGCGGTTACCACTATTGATGGGAGTTTGGTAAACCACCGGATACATAGCAATCTGCTGCTGGGGAACAGAAATGCTGGCAGGCGATTGAGTGGCGCGTCCACCACCAACCAAAGGACGGGTTGACTGGGGAGTTCTGGCAACACTCATGTTCTGGAAGATGTTGGTGATATCTTGCACCTGGGGTCGGGGAGGATTATAGGCATCCGCTGATGCGAGACCCAGAGCTGGTGTGTCCGGCTGGCACAAAGTCAGCAGTAGCTGAATACCCTGTAGCATTGAATGTCAGTGTATCACGTATACCAATAGAGAAATGGCTGTAGTAGCTTACATTGACAGTGAAACCGTTAAACTTGGAAACAACGGCAACGGCCACGTCGACGTCAGAGAACTCTGCAATGGCCTTGAAGAGACCTTGGGTTGAATCAGTCAGACGCTGGAAAGCAAACAACTCCCCGTCACCCTGGAGGAAGTTGTAGACGATTGCCTCCACCTGAGGCTGGGAATAGGGAAAAGCGTAACCCGAACCCGGAAAGGCGAGAACCAGGAGCTGCCCTTCAGAGACTGGGTCGACCGAAGTACCCGGATATGCAACCTGTTTGGACAAGTTAGTCATGAACTTGACATGCGTGTGCATAGGAGGCTTACGTGGAAAAAGTCAACAGGCGCAATGTAGGTTGCACGCCAATCGGGATTGCCTAGCTGAACATTGTCGTGGACTTTGCGAGCATCACGGATGTCTGTCAGACGAAGCAAGACTCTGACTCCCTCTTGGACGGCATGGTGTTTGCCCTGCACAGGCGAACCGAGTCTCTCCAGCTTCTGTGAAGGTATGTCAGTTACATACTTCTTGTAGTGGCAATGTGAGTGTGGTGTAGAAAGGCAAAGACACATACCCGGAGATACTCCTCAACGCCAGCGACCCTAATCGGCTGAGACGAGTAAAAGACAAGGTAACGGGAGAGATTGAGGTCAGTACTGAGCTTGTCTGCGGCCTTGGGGCTGTCCTGTTGGGCATAGGACGGCTGTACGGCGTTCAGTAAGCCCTGCATTCCATTCTGGGGCCCGTTGACAGAACCGTGGGCAACCAGAGGACCGGAAACAGAAACAGGAAGGAATGAGGAGGCCGTAGGTGACAGTTTCTGGTCCGGCTTGGAGATGGACGAGGTGGAAACAAAGGGGTCCTTGTCTGAGCCGCTGGCTGGGGCTACAGAGTAGCCATCGGATGAGGTGTGCGAATGGAAACGGTGAGAATGTGCATCCTGGGAGGTAGCGGTGCTGAGGGTCAGGGTCCGGTTGAGAAGCTTGTTGGATCCTGCCGAGTTGTCATCCGGTGAGAACGCAGTCAATCGGGTATCCGGAGTACCTTCATGCTTGTACGAGTCGGCGCAGCCGCTCGACGAGTGAGGTGAGGAGGGGTTGAATCCCATGTCTCGTGCCTGCGCCATGATGTGATGCAGGAATGGGAGTTATGGCGTCTTCGCAATGTTCAAGACTGTCGACGCGCTGGTGTCGTTTCGCCAAAAGAGGATCGCGGTGAAAGAATGGACGACAGATGGGACCTGACCTATCGAGTTTCACGGCCTCAAAAGAAAAGAGTTTCCAGGAAACGAGAGAACGAGAGTGGAAGTGAGGATAGATGATAGTGAAAAGGGAAAGGCAATCCAAAACCCGCCTCGAGGGGAAAGACAAGAAGACTCTCCAAAAAAAGGTCTGCACCCAAGGAAGTGATCGAGATTGACGATGATGATGGATTGCAGGAGGGAAGGTGCGAAGGAGGGGGAGAAATTTTCAGAAGTTTTGTTGGCGGCAAGAAGTAGTGGCAGAGGAGGAAGGAAGGCGGGAGGGGTCCTGCACCGACTGCACCGACCGCCTTGGTCACCTTCACTCTTTCATCCCGTCGGTACCGACACACGTTCAATGGCGCCAATTTGATATTCTATACGGAAACCGCAAAGGGTGACGCAAAGGTTGGCCGTGGGGTTTGTTTACGGATGAGGTTTGATAATTTCAAAGGCAGCAGCCCTCAGAAAGTCAACTGGTCTTGTAGGTTGGCTTGTTGGCCCACGGCATCTTCAGTCCGTATTTCTGGATTATCTTGCCGACAAAGAGCAGAAGTCCCAATGGTCAACTCAAGCATCTCGACAATGCGGTTTCTGTCGCTGAGAGTTGCCCGAATGGATGGCGTCCTTGTTCGTGATTGCGCAGCAGGAGCTCGCCTGCATGGGTAACTTCCTCGATTTGCATGGCGGGGAGTCCGTCATGACCGAAACCAGAACTACCAGAACCACCTACCATATCATCAGGAACCTGTCGGTACCGGTAATGAGGAAGTTGACCTGGAAGAACAGGAAAGAAATGTCAGCATCAGGAAGGCAGTGTTGAGTCTGTCATCATGTGCCTGCTCGCCTAGAGCGCGCCACCTCCACCAACGAAGTTAGATGGGAAAGCGCAAAGCGGCAAAACACACAGCGAGTAATTGATGAAGACGGACACAAGTTATCTCGTCATGTCGTTATACAGATACAGTCGTGGTTTCCAGGTTAATCATCAGAGCTCAGAAGAAAGGAAGACGAGCTGGGAATCGACAAGTGTCCGCGACAACAAGCGTATTCATCTGTGGAAGCGATTCGGCCATCATGGTCGATCCAAATCGCGTGGACTCGGTCCGCATCATTTTTCGATCGCAGGCAGCACAGCTCCATGAACAAGAGAGCGAACACTCGCCGGGAAAGTCTTAAAAACATGTAATGAGCGTCAAGTCTGCTCTTGCTAAATCATATTTACGACGTAAATGCTCAACATGTTGGCATTCAAGTCTTAGACAGCCGTGAAGTCAGATGTCGTTGAAAAGAGGTGGCAGAGGAACATGGGCAGCTGTCATCAGCTGGCCGGCTTGCACACTTATAGTTCGTCAGGGGCATGGAGACTGCTTGGGAGCTCAGTTAGTTACAACCACGTCCAGAGGTCCCTCCCCTTTTAATATGTCATTGTTTATCTCTAGATTTCATGTCGACCACAAGACTACTGGACAGTGGGAAACAACTTTTGCTTGTACAGAGCTGCTTCAAGATGCCAGCCAGGGGCAAATGGCATCGGCGTTGAATCCCAACGCTTGGACCACCCACCGCTACCAACAGTGAGCTGCACCGTGGAGCTCCCCCCATTCCCCGTCCCTGCAGTGCGGCGTAGCGGGAAGTGGAAAGGTACCTCGACGGCTAGGCTACGAACGAATTGAAGCCCAGGACCCTTTCTTCTTTCCACGACAACTCGTGTGCACATCGTCAATCTCGAAATCCCATGTAAGAGTCGACTGGCACATTCGGGTTCCCGGTCAAAATGCCCAGAAAAGTGCAAACGTGGGACGATTACGACTCCGCTGTCGACCAGGTACGAACGCCGTCATCGTTGGCGCAACATACATCGTTGCGCAACACCATCCATACCTAGCTGGCGCGGCCCCCGTTGAACGTCGATGTCGGAGGCTCAGTAACTGACATGGCCTTAGATTATTCTCACACCATCCGATTCCGACTTTATCGATCAACTGATTCCAGTCCTCAAAGATGCGACAGCAAGCGGTCGAACAGCAACGCTCGTCCAGAGCCTTTCCCAATACGCAGAGGAGCGGGAGGGCGACATCGAACGGATCGGCTTGACGCAACACGAAGAGTTCCTTGGCTCCGTTAGCCAACTACAAACGATACGCGAGGAGACCGTGGCCCTGACTGCCGAAATTCTCGACCTAAACCAGTCCATCCAAGCAAGTACCGAAAAGTTGGCGGAGCAGAAACAGGCATTGGTCGATACACGCCGCGTCCGCCAGAACATCACCGACGTCTCCGATGCGCTCAGAGAATCACTCAAGATCTTGCATGCCGTCAACAACGCCCATGACCTGATTCGCAAGAAGAAGTACTATGGCGCCCTCAAATCGTTGGAGGACCTTCAGAACGAATACCTAGTACCCATCATCCAGAACAAGTATGCCACTCAGTACCGGCTGGCCGATTTGATCCAAAAGTCTATTCCCGCTTCGCGGAAAACCATCTCGGAGGCTGTCATGACCGATCTGAACACGTGGCTGTATCGCATTCGTGAGACCTCGCAGTTTCTTGGCGAGGTTGCTTTCTTTGGCACAAGGCAGCGGCTGGACCGTCAGCGGGAACGTGCTGAACAAAACCCTTACTTGGGTCATTTCAAGCTGAACTCTGCGATCGAGCTGGTTTTCGACGAGAGTGATGAGTTTGATGTCCTCGATAACGAAGAAGTCCAGGTTGACTTTACACCACTACATGAAGCGCTTCATATCCACGAGGCGCTCGGTCAAATTGACAAATTCCGTGCCGAGTATGCGGCCACTCGGCGTCAGCAAAAGGACCTACTCATGCCGAGTTCTGTGAATCTGTCATCTGACGAGGAAGAAAACTCACTTCGTGATCTTCTGGAGCAAATCACCGGGTTCGCCGTAATTGAAAAAGCAACTATACAGCGTGCTCCGCAACTGCGATCCACAGTCGAAGTTGACGAGCTATGGGATTCTATGTGCCAGACTGCCATCCGCCTCATTTCAAGATCGCTCACAAACGTGGACAATGCTGAACTGCTTTTGAAAATCAAGGGGGATATTGCGCTGTTCATACAGACGATGGAGGTGAGCATTCTCTTGCCTGTCAAGGTGTATGGAACGCTAACTTGTCTTGAAGAGCTGGAATTATTCCGTTTCCATGTTGAACAACTTCCAGTTAACCCTCTTCTACAAATATGCCGAGCTGCTTAAGCGCAGATTCAGCGATGACTTCCAAGAGATTGTCTCAACCGACGATTACATGCCTATGCAAATCAACAACGCCGAGGAATACGAAAAGGTCCTCAAAGTCAGTTGGTATACCGAGGAGAAAGCTCCAGAAGAGCTCACGTATGTCACCCATCACCTGCATTGCAAGTGAGCTTGTATACTAACACGAAGTTAGGTTCCCCTGCGTCCTCCCCTTTTCACAGATGTACCCCCTCTGCTGCATTGATATCAGGAATTTCCTGAACCAGTTCTACTTCTTCTCTAATGATCATTTTCAACATCCCAACATCGTCGATGAGACGCTCAGAAAGGTAACCACTTTGCCCCCTCCTTTGCGCCCTGTAGTGTCGAGAACTAATGCCATTGTCAGTCCCTGGACGAGCTCTTGACGGAGAAGGTCTGCCGAACCCTCGTGGAACGTCTAAACTCCCAATATCTAGGTCAGATCGTTCAGATCTTGATCAACCTCGAACACTTCGAAGAAGCTTGCCACCAGCTTGAGCAGGAGTTGATCCGCGCACGATCATCCACGTCAGCAGGCGGCCCTGTATCTCTCAAATCAACAGAGGAATTTAGGAGCAACAAAAAGACAGCCGAGAAGCGTATCTTTGAGCTCGTCAACTCCAAGATCGATGACCTTGTCGACACCTCCGACTACAACTGGTACGTTTGACCTACCCCCGCGACTTTCCGCCTACTAACCATCACAATAGGATGACACCGTCAAAGCCCACTGAACCTAGTAATTACATGCAGACCTTGACGAGGTATCTGGAGAACATAATGGGTTCCACCCTCCTTGGTTTGCCTCGAGAAATCAAGGAGCTCATCTACTTTGATGCGCTCAGCCACGCCGCCAACAAGATTCTTGTGAGCTACCCCGTTCGCCCTCAACCTCCTTACCTGCGCAACTTCCTTCCCAACTTCGACCCCCTTCCTGTTTTTGAAGTCAACGCGATCCCCACTCCTCCAAAGACAATCCTAACACCATATCTCATAACCACACAGGCTCTACCACTATCCCCAGACGTCAAAAAGATCAACGCCAACGCCGTTGCTGCCATGGCCATGGACGTCCAACACCTCTCTGCCTTCGTCGCCAACCTTGAAAATGCCCCCATGCTCGAACAGAACCTGGACGAACTTCAGCAGACAATCGCGCTCATGCAGTCGGACAACCACGATGAGTTCTTCGACATTTCCACGAGGAACAAGAAGTATGGCCGTGTGGATGCCATGAACGGGCCGATATTATTGGAAAAGTGAGTTTGACGATGCACAATTCCCCCCCAGGCCTTGCTTGTCTGTGACCTGAGAGATCATTGATGATATACTAACTATATGTTCCCTTTAGGCTCACTCTGGGTATTGAGAGTACCACTACGAGCCGAGCCGCTGCGCCGCTCGCTAACTTCGGATCGCGCTTCGGTTTGCGTTGATGTGACGGTCGGGCACTACTTGTAGTAGTATTGCTGCTGAAAAACTTGAATTTGTAACTCTATATACCCCATCTATAGGACGATGTTTCCGTTAAAACAGGTTTAATCACACTTGCCTCTTGCCAAACAGTCCCGCATCTTGTAGCTGTTGCGAGTTATAACTGTTCTTACGGGGTCTTTCACACAATAACATAGCAATATCACGATGAACATGCCCATTCATGATGAGACAAAACTGTAGACAAAGTGTAACTTCTTTTCTCCATTCATAACTATATGCCACGAACTAAAATACCATCCTGATCCGGAGAGGTCACATAACGCGAGACGCTCAAACAAAAACAGTGCAAAAGCAAAACATAGTAAACATCCTTGTGACATAACCGACCGACCAGCCATCCAAGCACCCTTCCTTCGTCCATGGTACGCACCTGAAACCAACGAAATAACCCGTATTTACGCCACGCCATTGTATATTGTTCAATCGGCAGTCTTTGAGTCTTATCAGATGATGAAGAACCAGATAAAGATAAAGAAGCGATCAAGGTGAAAGCTATGTCAGTGTGACTTGATGCCGTAATTTCATTACTCCCGCTCCCGCCTCTGGGTTCGTGACAGGTGGGATCTAGAAGACTCTCCAATCTCATCTCCTCCAGAATGCGCGTTCTAGGCGTTCTGTGGTCAAGTTAGCATGTTGCCTGGCGAGCTTGTTGAGTAGGGAAGCGCATATCTGTACGTACTTGCTGAGGAGGCATTGTTGAGTAGTACATGCCATCAACGTCATACATGGGAGGTTGAGGCTGTCCATACGCCGCTGGGGCCCCCGGCTGTACCTGACCGGAGTACATGTTCTGCTGGCGATAGTCGGCCTCGGGGGCAATGGCATGGCCACCTAGCGTGTAGTCAGGAGCGGCCATCGGGTGCTGTCCGCCATGGTTAGGCGCAGCACCAACCCCCGGGATGCCCTGAGCCTGCTGGGCCGCGTTTTGTGCAGCCTGCGCGGCGGCGGCGGCTGACTGACCGGTCGCGCGCTTGGCGTGTGTGGAAGCTTCTTCCCTGGGCACGATATCGATGAGAAAGTCGAACATGTCGGACTTGGACAGGGCTGAGGCGATATCGCTGCGCTGCAGGGTGCGGCGCTTGTTCTCCTCTGCATGAATCCACGCGCGCATCGTTAACTCGGTGATAAAGATATCGCATCCCTTGGCGAAGAGGATAGGTGCTTCGGCAGAGATCATCTTGACTTCCGGGTCCGCCTTCATGACCTTCTTGATTCGTGCCAGGGGTAGCTGATGCAGCTTGTAGTCGTGGGTATCATTCTCGAGATGGTTGATGGTTTGTTGCCAATAAGCCGTCAGGATTTCCTTGTAATTGCCCTGGAGACCCTGATGAACATTCGCCCATGTTCCCGTGTAAAGGTCTGAGGGCGCAAAGCCTTGTTGGGAGAGCTAGAGACGTGAAAGGCGTTAGACTGTGAGTTATGATGTAATAGGACTGAGAAGCCCTCTTGTCAAGGACGAGTACTAACCGCAGCACTGGCACCTATACAGCAAATGTTGGTAAGTAAACGGTTCGCTAATGGGAAGCGTTGGGATGGCGACTACTTACCATAATGGCCGCCTTGGCTTGTGTCGTAGACGGGCTGCTGGCGTTGTTGCTGGTTATGCCCAGCCGAGGACGGATTTTGGGGATCCATGGCGGATATCAATGTTTGGCGAGCTGCGGGGAGAGGGGACTAGTTGGTCGCAAATCGCTGGCCTGTATTTGGATGACTTGGGTCAATAAACCTCTGTCTGTAACAACAAAACTGAAACGTCAGTGTCTTGCTGGCGTCGCGTAATGATCGCGCTTTTCCGAGAGGCTCTCTGTTTTTCTCAACCAGGAAGATTTAGCTTCTGCGCGTTGGGCTTAGAACTATCTATGATGTCGGCAAGCCCCTTGGGGTCTTTGTTTACTTGGGACAGAGCCGACGAATGATGATCGCAAAACCGACTCTCACTCAGAAATCCTGCTTGATTGGGCAGAGTGATTGGCGGGACTCCTTGTTTGGGGAGAGGGGAACAAATGGGTGGAGTTTGATGCCAATGGACGACTCGCTGCTCCGGGCTCGCCTCTTGTTGAATTCGGGACGAGCCACACGGGTAAGAGCTCCAGTTTGTGAAGGGGTGAAATGATTGGTGAGAATGGGGTGTAGGTCCGTCTTTTGGCTTGAAGCCAAAGGCTGGGAAATGCTATTCGCGGAAGCTGGTGGATGAGGATGAGATGGAGAGACTAGCAGATGAGCACGTACCTGTGAAGCAAATGACTTTACTGAAAAGACGCTGGAGGATGTGAAGAGACGGATGATGGAAATAAGTAAGGTTAGATGATGATTATTTGTTGGTGAAAGCGGTCAGACTCAGTAGAAACCAAAAGGTTGGGCATCAGTGAACCTTTGAAGACTTTCAACAACTCCAGAGGACAGCCGCAGCATCACTGCAGTCTGCAGCAGAAAGACGCCGAAAGACAGCGACTGGCAGCTGTGGCGCACTACCTGACAGCTCTGCTCGACGTCGCGGCCGCCCCTGCCCCGAGCCCAACCGTTGACAACTGGCACTCTCCAGCCTCATTTCTCCGCCCTATGACGCACGGCCGGGATGCCAGCCAGGCTCGGCCCGGGGCTGTGGACTGCCAACTCATTGGAGGCCTGGCCCGTGCGGGTACATCACGTGACCACAGAGCGCAGGAGTCAGCACAACGAAGCAATGCCAAGCCTTGGCTGAAATGGGGACGGTCCAGGATTTTCTGCTGGCTCCACTCAAAATTTTATCTTTTCTTGTCCCCAATTGTGAAGCTTCGAATTTTTTTCCCTTCTCTTCCCCTCTCTCCAATCGCTTGCAATCCTGAGCAGCTTTTCCACAGCTTTCAGTCAACGAAACTGTGCATTTGCCCGACCAGCAAGATGGCGGCTTCTGTACTCGGCTTGTCCGATGCTGAGATCGACAAACTCCTTGCTGAAGCCGAGTCTCGCCTTGCGAACCCGGACAGCTCCAATGCTGTAGCGGCTCCCCAGCAAGATGCTGCTGTTGCACCCGCAGCGCAAACCCCCGTAGTGGTTGCGGCTCCCTCGGCCGCTCCTGCTGAGGTGGTGAAGCCGACCTTGGAGAACAAGTCCAAGAAGTTGTCGGTCCGGGTGCCCCAATCCAAGGAAAAGACCAAGGTACGTTCGACAGTCCTCGACACCCGTTACACTCCTTCCATGATGAAAACCTATCCCATTTTTTCATGACGCAGTTCGGCGCCCCGTCATGGGGTTGTCGTCTGCACCATAATGATTACCTTTATGTTCATAGTTACTCTGACTGGACACCACTCCTTCTCTTCCGTTACTGCTCTACAACTTCGCGGATCAGTATGCTGACTAGAGAAACAGGGACCCAAGAATGACGCTGGCGCCGATTGGTTTAACATGCCCCGCACAAATCTGACCCCCGAGCTGAAGAGAGACTTGCAAATTCTGAGAATGCGTGAGGTCGTTGCCATGGGAAAACAGTACTTCAAGAAGGATACCCGCAAGGACTTTGTGCCCGAGTTCTCCCAGGTTGGCACTATCATTGCCGGTGCTACTGACGGTCGTGATAGTCGACTCACCCGCAAGGAGAGGAAGCGGACCATTGTTGAGGAGGTTCTCGGTGCTGAGGTTGTTGACAAGTACAAGAACAAGTACCACGGCATCCAGGAGAAGAAGCAGAGCGGAGGAAAGAACTTCTACAAAAAGCTCGTCAACGGCAGGAGAAAGCGCAAGTGATCCGAACGCGCCGTGGTCAAATCACGCGTACGACCATACCACATACAACATCATGTGTACACGATTGTTGCAGCAAGCAACGATGCGACACCGACACCAAAACGCCGCTTCCGGCTCCTCGTCGTTCGGCTCTGGTCGACCCGACAGAGGATTGGCATCATGCCTGGCGACACTGTTTGGGATTAGTGTACCATTTCAGTCTTGAGCTTTTAGTTCGACTGCACAACAGTATCCCTCGTCGTGAGGCGATCAGAGAAGGCAACTCTGCTAGTTATTGAGATATTGCCAGGACTTTTCAGGAAGGATAGAGAAATCTCCTTAGATAGCCGCGGTTTCACAAAACCAGTGCCTTGAAAAGCCCCAAAAACGAACAAATCAATGTTTGACAACCAACTGCTGTTTTCCACGCTGCCAGTGACTTGTAGTTTTCTCCCTCGTTCGCTCTTTGATGTGATGGTGATGTTTTCGTAGTTCAAGAAATGGGCGTCACTAGCTCCTTATCGATAAGAACCCCGGATCGACCCCAATAACCCGCGCTAAAAACTCGGTTGATCCGCGCGCGCGCGACGGCAACTTGTAGACGTTCAACCTCTCAGACCACCCAGAGCAAAGATGATAATAAGGCCAGTGGTACGGTCCCTTCAGGGACGGGCGGTAAGCATTCTCCTCATGTGTTTGTATGATGTGTGCGCTTGCGGGATAGCCGTCTAATCTGCTTGGAAACGGCAGCCTCTCGCGACCCTCCGGTCTGCCCAGAGCGTCTTCCAGCCGTTGCCCCAGCTCCGGCGCAATGCTTCGGTGTAAGTGACCAGAGTACTGCTGAGATCCTTTGGTATTCATGGGCACGAACTAACAATTGCGTAGGACCACAGGTCCCGATGCCGCCTCTGAGGCGAGGTTAGTAACCATTACCGTCAACCGTCTTCCTCGATAATGTCGCCATTCCCGCGAAACCCGCCCACCCGCTCGTCGAAGACCCCGCCGATATGCCCGCACTCCCTCCCTTCATCTATCGTCGCATAACCGAACCAGCCCAGACGGCGCAGAATGACTGACCGGTATATCCTGCTAGCACCACGCCGATCGCCCAGATCACGACTACCACCGAGCCCCCCAAGGACAAGAAGAAGGCTAAGGCCGCCGCCACCGCCGCCGAACCCGAAGAGCAGGAGGTGATCATGTCCCGCATGCCCCGCTCGCTCGAGGCCCTCTATCTCCAGCCGCTTCGCCGCGAAGCCGAGTACGGCGTTCCCTCGTGCGACCTCCAGCTCCGGTCGTATTCGATCCGCAACCTCGAGTTCTTCTGCGACTTCGCCCTCCGCGCCGCCTACTACCTCGGCCTGCCCGCGTTTGGCCCCGTCCCCCTGCCCCGCATGATCGAGCGCTGGACCGTGCCCAAGTCGCATTTCATCTTCAAGAAGTCGCAGGAAAACTTTGAGCGTGWCACGCTCAGGAGACTGATCCAGATCAAGGACGGTCACCCGGAGACGGTGCAGCTGTGGTTGGCCTTCTTGCAGAAGCATGCCTACTACGGTATTGGTATGAAGGCCAACGTTTGGGAGTTCAGCAAGCTTGGTACGTTTAGGCAACTCTTGAATACGTTTGGCGACTTCGTTACGAAGACTTTCTCTTTGGATACACGCATGCTAACCAGCTATTTCAATGAAACAGGTGTCAGCAAGGCTATGGACGAGAGCAAGGGCGAGGTGGAGAAACTTCTGGAGACCAGGTGGGAGCACCTCAGCCATGTCAGCGACATGAAGGGTGTCGGCAACTTCGAGGACTTCCTTGCCAAGGAGAGACTCCGGATTTCTGGTGGACGCTAAACGGATAAAACAACTGCTGGTCCCGTCTCAAGTCCTTTCAGCCTGGGTGGTTGTTCTTGTTGTCTGTCTCTCTTCGGTCAGGTTTGTCCCTTTTGTCTTCTGCATATGGCCCGTCCTTTGTGTATAGATACTGTAGCATAAGAAATGTATAGTACAGATCAGGAGACGGTCATGCCTGTGCTGTGCTGTGCACGAGAGAAGACTAGACGGAATTCGCCAATGAAGGAAGCCAATGCGAGGAAGCACCACTAGAACGATGGCCAGACTTCTACGCAATATACACCACAGATCAAGACATCTCGTACTTGTCAGGTCTACAAAACCGACCCCGACTAGTGGGTTGGGCGTTTATAACGCCGCGTTATAGCTTTTCTTGTTCCAACATATGTCCCAGCAGACAACACCAAATCTATCTTACAACAACCTCCCACTCTTCATGTCCTCAAGCACCCAACTCCACAGCCCTCCTAACCCTCACCATCGTCCTCTCCGCACTCTCATTCGCCTTCCTCGCCCCCTCCCTAATAACCTCATCCAAATACCCTCCCTCCCTCCCTTCATCCCCCTGCAACAGCTCCAAATACCTCTCCCTAATCGGATTCAGCTCCCTCTGCACCACCTCACTAACCCTCTCCTTCAACTTCCTCAACGGATTCTCCTCGCCCTCCCCACCCAGCCCACCATGGTTGCCAACTTCAGCATTGATCTGCGCCGCGATCTCCTGCGCCGAACGGTTTGAAGCGTCGAAATGGCAGAGCAATTGCAACAAATTGGAGACGCCGGGACGTTGGATCGGGTCGAAGGTGATTCCCAAGGAAGGCGTGAGCGAGTCGGTACGTGCTTTGAGGATCTTGCCGTGGATCTCGGAGGAGGTGTCGGTGAGGAGGATGCGGGAGGAGGGATCGGGGTCGGATTTGGACATTTTTTTGGTGGGGAGTTGGAGGGACATTACGCGTTTTGTTGGGGCTGTTTTTGGTTCAGGTGTGGTGGTTGTTGTTAGTCGATGAAGCAGTTACATACTCGAGGTGTTATGCGCGGAGGAAGAGGTCATGGGGAAAATGAAAGATAGATGAACTTACACAGAATCGTCTCAGGAGCTACCAACACCTTCCCCTTGTACGCATGGTTGAAGTTGGTCACGCACTCCCTAGCAAACTCGAGGTGTTGCCTCTGGTCTTCGCCAACAGGGACATGCGTCGCCCTGTGAACGAGGATATCCGCCGCTTGGAGGATGGGGTAAGAGAACAAGCCGTGCTTGAGAGACGATTTGGCCTTGTCATCTAGCATGTTGGCGTCGTCTGCTAATTGTAGTTTGCTCTGTAGTAGAGTAATTCCCACACACATCATTAGCATCTTTCTCGTGTTCAAACCCCACCCCTCTCTTTCTCTCTTAGAACAATGTCATTAAAAACTCACCTTCCACTGCGTCATCCTAGACAAATACCCCGTACTAGCCGTACAACTCAAAATCCATTGCAACTCCGAGTGCCCCGGAACCATGCTCTGGTAGAAGATAGTGCACCTCTTGGGGTCCAAGCCGATGGCCAACAGCGCCGCTAGCATCTCTCTCTTCCACTTCTTGAGGTTGCCGCGCTGCTGCGGCACGGTGATGGCGTGCAGGTCAACCACGGAGAAGATGAGGTCTGTCGTCTCCGGATCCGCGCTGTCCTGCATGCGCTTCCATTGCTGAAGGGCGCCGAGGTAGTTGCCTAGGTGTGGTACGCCTGTGGGCTGGATGCCTGAGAAGATCACTTGTCTTTGCGGCTTTTTGGCGGGTGTTGCTGTTGTTGTTGCTGTTGTCTCGGATGAGGGGCTGGAAGAGTAGGGTCGTTGTTGGAGAGTTGATGCTCTAGTGGTGAGGGAAGTCAGGCCTTGCCGGCACATGAGGCCGTAGGGCCTGGTGAGGGACTTCATGGTGTGTGAGAGGGTTTACCTCCGAAGCTTGATCCCAATGTCCTGCCGTGCGTGTCAGTTTTTGTTTGACCAAGTAAAGACCCAGGAGCTCTTTCAAAGCCAGCAGCTTCCTTTAGTGAGCACATGGTGACTGGGTATTTGGACTTACACTGAGACGTAGTGGATTCAGTCTGGGTGAAGCTCGACTGGAGATGGGATGAACTGTGGTTGAAGAGTGAGGGTTGTGTATGGCAAATGACAGCCCACCCCTGATGCAACTTAGGCTTGGCAGGGTTAGTTATGGAGGTGACGCTAGGACCACGTCCAGACACAACAGAGCTCTCGTCGAGCCCTTCCGGGCTCGCTTCCTACCTTTATACACCGGAAGGATTTCATTGGTAAATGTGTGACTGATGTTGAATAGAATTGGGGAAGGATTATTTACACATTGAGTAGTCGTTTCAAGTAAAATACAGTTGTTTTTGAAGCGTGCTTCAACTATGCAGAGGTGGATGACTTTCACAGTCTGGGGGTTCATGGACCCACATCCACCGAAGCGGAGTTGAAGGACGGTTCGTCTACAGCTAGAGGTTCGTGCAATAGTTTCCTGCGATCTGATTGGCTACTTCGGTGCACGGCCCTACAACTGGTCAGGGCGTCTTGCCAAGCCAATTTCTGATTGGTCATTTCGCGGACAGTGTCGACGACAGTCCGAGCCAAAATGCACTGGGTCCTTCCGTTTTCGAAATAATTCACCAAATCTCTCGATATCGCCTATCGATAAGGTTATCGTTATCCTCCCCATCGCCGTCTTCAACATCCCATCGCCTTCTTTATCGCTACCAAGCAATGAAGTAATGAAGCAACCAGAGTCAATAAAAGTCAACTAGAGTCGGTGAGAGTCAATAAAAGCCACTTTTCATCATCGTCTTCGAAAAGGGAGCAATTAGGTGAGGACGGCTACAGCCGTCCGAACAAAGAACGTTACAAAAGACACAGATTCCCACGCTTCAACGTATACAGCGGTCGTTTGCTGACTCCTAGGGATCCAGCATCGCACCGGTGTCCGAGACTATTTTAGTGACTTGATCCCAGTTCAGCTTTCAACGTTGCCTACCATGTCCGAATAATGCTTTCAAGAGCCTTTGTTGAGATAACCCGCACAGGAAACAGCGATTCAACTTATAGTCAAAGAAGTCACTCCATAATCTCTATTAAGTTCAAAGGCTCGCAACAATCCATTGCACACGCCTAGGAAGCATATGAAAAGTTTGAACCCCTGCAAGCGAGCCAGAACTCTCTCACCACCTGGTTGGTAGTCCTCGCTCCTCTCAGTCTGTGTAAATGTAGGTCAGCAGTTTGTATATGGAACAGCGGAGTAATTGACAGACTTACCCAATAATCTTCTTCAAAAAGGTCGACTTCTCTTCGTTGCCTACCTGCTGACTGGGGAAACTCTGGTCGAAGAGCGCTTGTTCGAGCCATTGCCTTGAACGCACCTGGCTCGTCACAAGCTTCTTGAGAGGGTCACTCAGCTTGTCTAGCTCGCTCCTAGCAGCGTTCCCACCGATATTCTGGATGAGAGTCTGTGATATAAGCGGCCCGAGGTGCTCCATCGCATTGTTGATGGTTCCCTGGAGATCGGGGGACTCAGATTTAAGGGTAATGAAGTTACTCTGATTTGCATGTTAGTACAACAAAACGTTTGAGTTGAGGGTTAGCAGGCGTGGAGAGACATACCCAGAACTCCGCCGACGCTGTCTTCGGCAGCGGCTCCTTCCCGTTCAGGACCTTGAGCGAGAACATGAAAAAGAACTCGAGCATCTGTGACGGCTGAATCTGGAACACCACCTCCGGATATCTTGTCATAATCTTATCCACGAAGCAAATGCCGTTCTGTGCTACTTCCGTGTCGCTTTCTGGTTCCGGGAGACTACTGAGCATGTTGATTACCCAAGGTAGTAACTGAGCCAGTAAGGACGGAACCATGTTCTTCGGTCCCCTGTACAAACTTCCGACAAAAGAGCATGCCGTGCTCAGCAAAGTGCCCAGCCTAGGAGTTTCGAATCTTTGTTGACTGAAGAAGTTTGTCACAACTTCAGGAGGGAACACGAACGGGCCCGACTCGGTCTCTGAAAATCCCGCTCGGAAGATGATGCATATTATCTCCACGATCTCCCCGCTGGTGTTGAAAGTTCTCTGCATCTCGACCAGGACGTTGAGGATATCGGCCTGAATAGCGGAGAGTTTCGGGTCCTGGTTGGCGGAGGAAGGATCGGCATCAATGTCAACCACATGTTCCTTGACGTCCTGCATACCCTTGGCCATGCTTTGAAGGGACCGGAGAGCGCGGACGGCGAGTTGATGAGAGACTTCATTGGCAGAAGGAACGTCGCCCGGTTGTTCGACACCGCGCAAGAAGTTTGGGTCGGACAAGTTCAACATACTGGGCTGCTGTTTGAGCTGGACAGCACGCTCGCAGTCTGCTTTGATGATCGAGTAGAGGTTCTCAAAGACAGCCAGCTTCTGGTTCGAATCCGGAATAGCTTGAATGATGGAGGCGATGGCAAGGATGATACGCTCCTCGGCAAGGGAGTCGAGAACTTGTCTGCTACGGATTGTTTGGTAGTGCATGATGAATGCCGGCGCTTCGCTCGTGAGAATGCAGCGGCACGATGAGCAGAGAGTAGAGATGGATTTCGCAGAAGGTCCACCAAGAACAGGGTCGCCGACGGCCGCAAATAGCAGGTTGAGCGCATGAGGGAGATACTCGGAATGTCGCTCAAAGTACTCACAGTAGCGCTCAATGAGCAAAAGACCTGTCTGGCGCAGACGTAGCGGGACCGGGCCTTGAGCCTGACCGAGAAGATCAAAGAAGGGTGAAGCAAAGACCTTGCTTAACTCCACGTCATATTGGGGGTCTTCCGTGATACAGTCGGACAAAGATCCGAGACAGAATGCCGATGCCTCAACTTCAGCCCACGACTGGACAGAGAGGGCCTGGAGGAAAAGACCAGAGAAAAATGAGACCAGAGTGAGATTCTCGAGAGTGAAGATAGACTGTAGCATATCAGCTATGTCTTTTCTCGCATCCGTAAAGCCGACACGCTCATTGGAATCCCACTCGGCGAAAGTCTCTGCAGGGGGCCATTGTGACTTCCTCCAACAGTTCGACACGACGCTCTTGAGGTGTTGTTCAGCATGCGGGCGCCAGACGTTTACTTTTGCTTCTTCTTCCGAGTAGATATTGTCGATCATGGTTTCGACAAACGTGGCCCAGAACTCCAGGGCAGGGACGAATATCGAATCCTCGCCCACCAGATAGCCATCAGCAGCGAGAAGACCAGCTAGTCTGCCCAAAAACCTCTGGGACCGCTCGTCTGTGCTACACATGAGATCCGACACCTTGGCATCACCATACGCAAGCATCAGAAGGCCAAAAGAAATGCCATCAAGCTGATGGTCGCCGTGAATGACCCTGTTGTAGTGCTCTGCCGCCCATTCGCTGTCGAATAAGGAGGCCAGCGACGCATAATGTGCCTCTGTGAAGAATCCCGAATAATTGCTCAGAACGTCACTGAAGAGTTCGGCGGCCGGCTGGAATAGATCGTCGATGGCGAAGCAGTTGAGAGCCGGACTAACAAGTTCCCGTAGATGTGTCACTAGAACATCGGTATTTGAGGACAGTCGCTGAGCATAGAGAATCCAGGCCTACATGATCGTCAGTGACCGGTTCATCCATATCTGTAACCCTTGGATAAATCTGTTTCTTTCACTCACCTGAAAACAGACAAGCGACTCCCCCTGGGTCTGGTAGGTGTCGTCTGATGGGAGGAATCCGCGTGCTAGCAATGAGGCCAAGTCGGAGGCATTACGGACGAGACGCTCGTGTACGTGGATGTACTTGATCGAGTTCATATCCGTCTTTCCGACTTCTTCAACAAGGGAGGTTGCGAACCAGATGGCGACCTTGAGTTTCGAAATTTCAAGATTGTTGACGATGATAGTGGTCCCTGGAGCTTCGTCCAATGCCTCGATAGGGGTAGCCCGTCCGATATCGAGGCTGTAAAGGAAATGCCGAAGGCAGTTGGGCCATAGCTGAGAAAAATGGATGAAGAATGTGACAAGAGCAATGCACAACTTTTTGATGACAAAGGGAGCAACACCTTGGGCGCACGATGCTATTGTCCAACCAAGGATATTTTGGAGCAGCTCCTTTGCCTCCTCGTCGGTGAGGTTGGCACTAGAAGGATCTCAGTCAGTCTGCTAAGGCCTAATAGAGAAGAGGAGTGAGATGGCGAGGGTACCTGTCTTTGTTGAGTTTGACAACGATTGTCAAGGCCGCATAGAATTTGATGTTGTCATTTGGGTTTCCAATCAAGCTCTGGGCAAGTTGCCAGCCCTCAGGGGACTTTTGCAGCCTCTGAAGAACCTCCTGGATGCGTGAGACCGTCTCAGGGGGATTCGGCTGATAGAGAGCTATAATCAACTGTCAGCAGAAGTGAGTCGTGTTAGCCTCGTGGTCTCTCTACGGGCGCCCTGGTTCGTAACCCCCATTCTCTTATCATAGTTCCTCTTACCTGTTCCACCTCGGCCAGACTGGTGGGTAATGGTAGTGGCTCCATTTTGATTCTCTACTATGTCGTCAGGAGGGGTGTAAGTGCAAAAATCTGTCCACGGTCGTCCACCTCGGCGAAGAAAAGTGAAGGCGTGTTGGGGAGGAATGCCAAGACAGAGAAGTTGGTGGATCGTATCGGTGGGTCGTTTGGTTCCAGAACCGTGAGTTTGCTATCACTCTGATATTCAAGGATAGAGAGATGGGCTGTTGCAGTTGAAGATTGCGCTTGTGGTGTTGTTCCTTTTTTTTCTCTTTGCGATGCCTCTTGACTTTTTGCGAAGAGGTTTTCAAGACCGGAATCTGTGGTTGTTGTTTCAGTTTTCGGTGATGAAAGACGATGGAGCCTGTGCTGGGCTAGAATTGCCAGTGTATTCCAGCAGTGTGCGGTAACGTCCCTTCACTTTGATCAGGTCGACGACGTCAACTTCGTTGACTTTCTATTTTTGAGTAATGACAGGTTTGTAACAAGTAATTGTCGACCTTAGTTTTGTCTCAAGAACATCGTGTGGTGAAGCTTAACCAGTGATATGGCTGACGGTGCTTGTGATATCTTTCGAGGTTGCTGTCGGCAAAAATAGAACAAAGGGAGGCTCCCATCCCTCCAAACAAAAAACAGGCTGTTGCCGCTGCGGCAGCTCCGCAGCCACTTGGGTTGGCAGGCGGACAGCGGGGCAAGAAAGAAACAGTTTTGTCACAAGTCATCAGGTACGGGACGGGACGAGTACCCACACGGAAGCTTCCCTTAAGCGAGCTTCTTCCCGTCCAGTCCTTCCGAATATGCTATACCATTCGATCGGGTATCCGGAGGTAAGCTTCAAACTTTGTTTGATCATCAACAAGTGGATTGTATCCTCGTACATCATGTTGTCATGTCGTGTTTTGTGTTTGTGTTGTGTCACACAAGCTGGCGTCCATCCAGCAAGCAGTCCATCTGTTAGTGAAAGCTACCTGAATACACGCTATCGTAGGGCTTCCGCTAACAGTAGCGACCGGAACCACCCGGCGGAGGGCGGCCGCAGAGCCCGGTGGAGGTGGAGTGAGGGCATGGGTGGAGTGAGGGCATGGGTGGAGTGACATGGCTCAAAATGGAAAATAGCTCCAATGAAGAGGAGCTCCCGCGTCGAGATGGAGTTGAACCCAGCAAATCTGATAGGGAGGTACCTGCACATGTCACACTAACGTGCAGCATCGCTAGTGTTCTAGAAGTACCTGCGATAACGTGGAGATCCATTCGTCCCGTCGTGTGACCAGAACGTTGCGACGCTCAAGGTCCCGTCCACCAAGTAGAAGTCCCCAACTTGACGCCTTCCAATCGTCCAAGTCAAAGTGATAGCTTCTCGGTAGCTGTTATCCTATTAAATCACTGCCCCCTCCGGTCCTGTCTGCGTGGCTGTCTCTCTTGCGACGTTACGGGAACTCATCTCCTCTCCATGCGCAACCTTTGGTCCCTTCCCTCTTCTTGCCTGACAGCAGTTGCGTCTTCTTCTGTCCCCCGATCAGCCATCCGCTCCCAAGCCGCCAGAGCTCTATTTAGTCTGACCAAGACCTCGACTCCTTCCCCTCTACCGCCACGTTCGACCAGAGCATTCTCTCTTACGTCAAGGTTATTCCAACATCTTAAAGCCACTTCGGACGAAGAGATCATGACTGTCAACACAACGGATCGCCTGGCCGCTCTGCGGTCTCTCATGAAGGAGCGCAATGTTGATATCTATGGTACGCCCCGTGCCTTTCTCCGCCAAGACGATTCCACTGGCCGCTGACCCTTCTGGAATCTCGCAGTTGTCCCCTCAGAAGACAGCCATGCCTCCGAGTACATTGCCGAATGCGACGCCCGCCGTGCTTTCATCTCGGGTTTCACTGGCTCTGCTGGAACAGCAGTCGTCACGCTAGACAAGGCCGCCTTGGCCACGGATGGTCGTTATTTCAACCAGGCCTCTAAACAGTTGGATGAGAACTGGCACCTGCTTAAGACCGGGCTCCAAGATGTCCCCACCTGGCAAGAATGGACAGCAGACGAATCCGCTGGCGGGAAGTCTGTTGGCATCGATCCCACTCTGATTTCCCCAGCGGTAGCCGACAAGCTCGATGGCGATATCAAGAAGCACGGCGGCGCAGGCTTGAAGGCCATCACCGAGAACCTGGTGGATCTTGTATGGGGAGATAGCCGACCACCTCGTCCCAGTGAGCCGGTCTTTTTGCTTGGTGCTAAGTACTCAGGAAAGGGCACAGCAGAGAAGCTCACAAACCTGCGCAAGGAGCTTGAGAAGAAGAAGGCCGCTGCTTTCGTCGTTTCCATGCTCGACGAGATCGCGTGGCTTTTCAACTTGCGCGGCAACGATATCACATACAACCCCGTCTTCTTCTCTTACGCCATCGTTACAAAAGACAGCGCAACCTTGTACGTCGATGAGTCGAAATTGAATGACGAGGTCAAGCAGTATTTGGCTGAGAATGGCACTGGGATCAAGCCTTACAACGACCTCTTCAAAGACACCGAGGTCCTTGCGAATGCTGCCAAGAGTACTAGCGAGTCGGACAAGCCCACCAAGTACCTGGTTTCTAACAAAGCCTCATGGGCTCTCAAGCTGGCGTTGGGCGGCGAAAAGCACGTGGACGAGGTCAGGAGTCCTATTGGGGACGCAAAGGCCATCAAGAACGAGACGGAACTTGAAGGCATGAGGAGGTGTCACATCCGTGACGGCGCCGCCCTCATCAAGTTCTTCGCCTGGCTTGAGGATCAGCTAATCAACAAGAAGGCTAAGCTGGATGAGGTGGAGGCCGCTGACCAGCTGGAAAAGTTCAGAAGCGAACAATCCGACTTTGTTGGTCTTTCCTTTGATACCATTTCTTCCACCGGGCCAAAGTGAGTTTCTCTGTGTGATGTTTCATTCACCTCAAGATGCTGACATTAACGCAGCGGCGCAATCATCCACTACAAGCCCGAAAGGGGCGCCTGCTCTGTGATTGACCCTAATGCCATCTATCTTTGCGACTCAGGCGCACAGTTTTATGACGGAACAACGGATGTCACAAGAACACTCCATTTTGGCCAGCCAACCGATGCCGAGAGGAAGTCTTACACTCTCGTTCTCAAGGGAAACATTGCTCTTGACACGGCGGTATTCCCCAAGGGAACTAGTGGTTTCGCTTTGGATGCCTTGGCCCGCCAATTCCTCTGGGTAAGCACTGACTTACTTTCTAGTGGTATCATATCCATGGATTGCTAACATTGACCTTAGAAATATGGCCTTGACTATCGTCACGGAACCGGTCACGGAGTGGGGTCTTTCCTAAATGTCCATGAAGGGCCCATCGGGATCGGTACGAGGAAGGCGTACATCGATGTCCCTCTGGCTCCTGGCAACGTGCTGTCCATCGAGCCCGGTTATTACGAGGATGGCAACTACGGAATCCGCATTGAGAACCTGGCCATCGTGCGCGAAGTGAAGACTGAGCACCAATTCGGCGACAAGCCGTACTTGGGCTTTGAGCATGTCACTATGGTACCCTACTGCAGGAAGCTGATTGATGAGAGCCTGTTGACGCAGGAAGAGAAGGACTGGCTGAACAAGTCCAATGAGGAGGTTAGGAAGAGCATGGCAGGCTACTTTGATGGAGATCAGCTCACGACGGAGTGGCTGCTGCGGGAAACGAGCCCGTTCTAGTTAGGTGCTCGGTGTGTTGTTTTGAGACGGAGCTTGGGAACTAGACCTTTGGGGTTCAAAGCGAAATTGGTTCAGGCGTTTGGAAGGATAATCGGCCCTCGAAGATTTTGGATACCTCCATAAAAATAAGACTGCCAAAGCATCCACATCAAGTCTTCATTGGATCTGTTTCAGTGGACAAGTGTGACAAAGGATTCCTCACTCTCCCAGAGTTAGCACCCAAACCTGTCACAGGGTAGGGGGAAAAGAACAAACCCTACACCGAGTGAGTATTTTTCAAATTGTTCAAGGAAGCTCGGAAGGTGCCTTGCGGCAAGGCTGGCTGGGAAACCGGTGATTGTTTTTCAACATGGTCGCTTCTAAAGTGTGTAGTTTGGGCTGGTTTGGCACCCAGGGTGGCTCCCGTGTATTTCAGATGGCTACCTGTCGTAGCATACAAGCGGAGTGATCAACACGAAGTTGGTCATTGATTGTTCAACGGAGTGAGGGGGACGTGAATGGTTGTAGATGCTCAAAGTTGTACAAATATGATGACCTCAAAACATTGGATATCTGAGGTTACAAGAAGCGTAAAATGGTCAGTACATAAAATGTACTACCATACATTTCCGGATGCCAACTCCGTAAAATCCTTTCCGGATGACTTGATGGGCCATCTATGCATCATGATGTGAATAATTAATATGGGTTCCTCGTTCTTCTAATCTTGCTTGATCTAGAAAGACATAAAGGCAGAAAGAGCAAAGGTAATCGCAAAAGCAAGCTTAAAGGCAACCTTGTGCTGCAACGCCTTGAGAATCTTTGACGAGTTCACCCTGTTGCGAAGATGCAGCATGTCTACCAGGTTGATACCGTAATGAGAAGCAACCTATTTCCCGTCATCATCTGTCAGTACATCATCTTTCTTATGTTTTAATCACAAAGTCGAAAACCCACCTGAACTATCACCATACCAACACCAGCCAACAGCACAAGCGTCTTGGAAAAGACACTGATCAAAAGACCCGTGGCAAAACCTGCAAAGACCGCACAAAGAAGAAAGTTATATGTTAGCCCCCCGTATTTGTATTAGGCATCTCCAGTATTTGAATGAGGTAGAGGTAACGCAAGTGCTAGGTAGCGTAGGTAGTAGGTAAGCCACATACCGCCCAAACTCCCACTAGAAAGCTGCTTGATCGTTTCAGGGTTCAACCATTCTTCCTTGTTGTTCTTTTGCGAATGAAGAGACCGCGACTGCTGCGAGCTGAAGGCGTCCAGCTTCAGAGGCTGTTGTCGGGAGGCCAGGGCGAAGGTGGTTGTGAGACCCAGAGTGACGGGGACGACGTTGCGCCGGAAGGCGGCGCGGCAGGCTATGCGGGTGGCCATCTTTGGTGTTTTGGGTAGAGGTTGCGTAGTGGTGGTGGTGGTGGTGACTTTCAGTAGACGTGTAGAAGTGGAAGATCGGAATATTGTGAGATTTTGTTGTGTCACCTTCATAGACAGATGGGGGTTGCGGTTTGAGGATGAAAAGGCGGAAAGTTATAAGGTAGAGTAGCCGAGTAGGTAATCAGGAGCTACCTCAATGGAGTATTACCTGGGCCGATCTCGTCGATGTCGTTCGTTCGTTGGTGGGCAAGCAGCTCTGCTTGAAAGCTCAACAGTTCACCACTCCAGCAGCCAGCTACCTCTACGCTAGCTACAGATAGTGACGTAATGAGGTTCCTGACAGGGATCCCGAGGAACCGCTACGCTTGAGCTTGAGATGTTGTTTGATATCTCAGGGTTAGGGCTGAGTAGGTAATGTAGATGCCTCTGGGTGTAAAGTCACTAATTCCATCCGTTTGGTGTAGAACCAAAGGCTATCTACAAGACTCAAGCAAGCATTGTATGTTTCTTCACGTCAACACAAGCAACTTTACAACTGGTTGAACACAGGTGACAACCATGGCTTTCAAAGATCAGGTTGGATCTGCATCTTGGGTCCAGCATTCTGGAAGTCGTTGCCGAGAGCGGAGACGCTTGCCTGCCGACGGCACACCCCGCATTTTACCGTCCCACTTTGATACAAAGGTACTTCCAGGCCACGCGCTTGAAGGGCCCAGTCTTTTTTTGGTACCCCAGTGTTGATCAAGGAACGCGTCTTATGCGCTGCACTTTCTCCTCCCATCGACCTCCATACGGAGGCTTGTATGTTCGACTGTAAATTTCCCCACTCTGCCAGATGCCAGACACCTATTACTTGTATAACTATACCTAAATTTCGTTTGCATTTCGTAACCTATTTTCTATAGCGCTATTCCGCTTTTACTTTTCTATCGCCGCTATAATTTCTATATCGCTACTATAACGCTTCTACCCTACTATACGTCCGTTAAACCTTACTATTATCTATTCCCAAATTATCCCGGTCGTATTTATTAATTATTCCCTATAAGTGCCAATTATACTGTTCCAACCTACGGATTTTACCTTAAATAATACCTCGTTAGGTAGTACGAAGGCGATATAGGAGGAATATACAAATAACGAATTAAAATATATTAAGTATATTATAAAAGAATTTTATAATTATAAATACGTAGACGTTACGAAGATTCTAGATGGAAAAAAGGTATTTTATATTCAATTTATCTATATTTTACTTAATTAGGACGTTTCTTATACTATATTTTTATTTAGGAGTTGGTCCGCCCAATTACTTTTAAACTTTATTAGTAGAACCGCCAAATTAACTTTTAAGAACCGCCCTTTAATTACTATAAAAATTATATTGGCCTCGTATACTATTTCTTTATTGTTAATATCGTCGAAAATTATTCGAAGTATAAATAATTTAGTAATATTAATCTATACGAATATTATATTATAAGTAATTCCAACGTCCTAAGTAGAGCTTATTTCTATTATTATATAATTTATTAAATTATATTATACCTTATTTATAAGAGTAAATACTTATAATATAATATTAAAACGTTATACTAATAATTTATAGAGAATATATAATTTGCGAAAATAAAGGACGGAGAGGTAAAGTTTACGCTGGAAGTAATTCGGGTTATTTCTACCCGTATCYTAGAATAGACTAAATAAAAATATATTAATAAGTTGAAGATCCGTAAATATAGTAATATAGATTAAGTTTAGAATTATTATAATTATAGAATTATATTTCGGGTATTATAGCGTTGAATTATTTCGGGTACTATAGCGTTAAATTTCTTTTCTCTTTAATATTATTTTATTACTACCGTCGACTAAATTGTATATTTCTTATACCTTTAAATATAACGTTATATTAATATATTATTTAAAACCCGGCTTTTAATTATAGAAAAAAATAAAAATAAAATTATAATAAAATAAATAAATATAAATGCCTTTTTATATATTAAAATAATAATCATTCTTCTATATTTTATTATAACGTTTATATTAATAATAAATAATAATTTTATATTCTTTTTATAATAATATAGAGTTATTATATATGTAGAATAGATATATATATATTAAACAATTGTATAAAAT